>JADBJO010004565.1:97500-107500 GCA_016801955.1 Conus betulinus
TCACAGCAACTTGGGTGAAGAAAAAAACCATTAAGGAAAAAACTTCATTGTTCAAATATTTCTGTCAGAATCTGATGAAGGAATCATGCCTACAAAAGTAAGAAAATATCGTGAAAACTCTGTGAGTCCCATTGTCCCTGCTTCCTCAACATTAAACAAACTGCAGATTCTCAGTCAAACGTCGACAATCCGTGATCCTCTCTCTTTTTCTCATTTCTCATTCCAAGTGTGTCGAATCTTGTCGAGAACTGTTTGGTCTCATCATCACAAGTGTCAATTGTTCGATGGCGTTCATCTCAGGAACTGGCTGACAGACAGTACCAACATGATATCCTTCTGGCTTTGGGAAGCTTTGTTAACTAGGTGTATTACTGATAAAACGCATAAGTCTAAGTGGAGGAAGTTTGGCATACAGGATAGAAGAAGAAGAGAAGAAGAAGAAGAAGAAGAGAAGAAGAAGAAGAAGAAGAAGAAGAAGAAGAAGAGATACTTTTTCAACCAAGACAGACACGTGTAAAATGAAAGAAAATCATGATCTCCCCTGGCATTCTCACCCGGAGGCGCCAAATCAGATCCTTCCTTCCCACACTTTCCATTACTATGCTACCTCTTTCGTTCCCAACTTCTCCATGCTGTTACCGGTATCCCATCATGGTCAATGTTCAACCGACTTCACATTGTTATATCCGCACTTCAAATATTGATCTTACATCGAAGCTAGCAGTCACATCAGAAATCGGTCGACATTTCTCAGCACATGTCGGGTTTGTTGTCATAGATCGATGAAATATGTCAAAGAACAATGCTATTCACATCGGGATAGATATGATAAATCAGTAAAGATCTATAACCTCTCCTCTCATTTCCCCGTGAACCGTCGCCATCCTCCTCCCCTTCCAGCCCCCCCCCCCCCCCCCCCCCCCCCCCCGTCTACATCTTTCCTTAGCCTCTACCCCCTTCGTTCCCTTTTTATCCGCCTTCCACTATCCACTTCGCAACCCCTTCTCCTGATAGCCTAACCTAATCGATGCTAGCCAGAATACCAAGCTTCCTGCATTGACGTTGCTCTGAAGCCAGCAGTCTCATCTACAGTCTGTGGGGAAACGTCAAGTTCTCATCGTCACATCACCAATCTTCTCTGTCCTGGGCGTTGTGAGAGAAAATTAAGTACATGATAATCCTCTGGATATGTAAAGTAAGTCCCTTGTTAACGTTTTAACAATCGGATAGAGAGAGAGAGGAGAGAGAGAGAGAGAGAGAGAGAGAGAGAGAGAGAGAGGAGGGGAGGGAGGGAGAGAGAAGGAGAGAGAGGGGGAGGGAAGGGGTATTGGTGGTGGTAGACATGGGCCAGAGAGAGAAAAAGGAAATGGCATTCTCGTCAAAAAAAAAAAAAAAAAAAAAAAAAAAAAAAGAATGAAGGCATCCTCGATTACAACAACGTTTTGCAAAAAAAAAAAAAAAATTGCATTTTTTCCTTCTTCTCATCAATCCTCATCATTTCACTTCCTACCCACTCCACCTTTTTTCAGGTCATTTATCATTTTTTTTTGTGTTTCTCTTTGCACGGAAGCATTTCGAAGCCTTGTGGACACTGCTTTATAGTCGGTGACATATTTGTCCCAATCTTGTCAGTCCTGTCCGTGTGACGAGAGAGAGAGAGAGAGAGAGAGAGAGAGAGAGAGAGAGAGAGAGAGAGAGAGAGAGAGAGAGAGAGAGAGAGAGAAGAGTTTCAAGATTGAAGACACAACCCGTGTATTCAAGGCCCCCAACGAAAAACGAAGAACGCTAATATTTCATAAATGATTTGAAATTAATATTTAAGTATACTAGTATTGTTTCACTATATATAATGGAAAATATTGCAGCACAACTGTCTTTCACTGTTGAAATGTGCTGTGCAGTAAACAGCACGAAGGGTAAACAGACAGACAGACAGACAAATAGACAGACAGGCAAACAGAGAGAGAGAGAGAGAGAGAGAGGAGAGAGAGAGAGAGAGAGAGAGAGGAGAGAGAGAGAGAGAGAGAGAGCTTCACACTCACGGGCAAATTCGGGTGAAAAATAAAAACCCTCTTTATTCATATATTTCTGCCAGAAGTGATGAAGGATTCATGCTTAAAAAAGGTTACTTAACTTATCATTAAAGCTCTGCATGTCCCATTGTCCCTGTTTCCTCCACATTAGCGGATTGCATACTCTTTCAGTCCAACTCCACCATCAGTGATGCTCCCATTCCAAGTCTGTCAAACTCGTATCAGGAACTGTCTGGTCCCATCATCACAAGTGTCAATTGCTCCATCCCGGGCGTCTCAGGAACTGGCTGAGAGGCAGTGCGAACATATTATCCCTCTGGCTTTGGCAGCGTCGTTAAGTAGGTGCATTATTGAGATGTCTTATGTCTTAGGTAGGAAGCTAGACAGACAGAATACGAGGAGGTGTGGCAGAAGAAGAAGAAGAAGAAGAAGCAGAAGGAAGAGGAAGAAGACGAAGAAGAAGAAGAAGAAGAAGAAGAAGAAGAGAGGGGGTGGAGGAGAGAGAGAGAGAGAGAGGAGAGAGAGGATGAGAGAGAGAGAGAGAGAGAGAGAGAGAGAGGAGAGAGAGAGATGAGAGAGGGAGAGAGAGGAGATGAGGGAAGCAAGGAGACAGACAAAGAAGCGGACAGGCAGGCAGACAGAGAAACAGAAAAAAAAAGAGAGAAGAGGGACAAAGAGACAGAGAGAGAGACAGAGCGAGACAGAGAGAGGAGGAGGAGGAGCAGCAGCCGCAGCAGCAAGAAGTAGCAGACGAAGAAGAAGAAGAAGAGAAGAAGAAGACAGAAGAAAGAAGAAGAGAAGAAGAAGGTGGTGGTGGTGACGGGAACACAGATAAAGGAGAGGATGTGTTCTACTTTAGGCGAACAATGTCTAACAAAGACCCCACAAAAAGTTATATGCACAAAAACTACACAAAACGACTTTTCCTGTCGCCATCTGACACAGCTCTCATTTGGCATTTCTGTTGAAAGTGAAACTTTTAAGATCTTTCGGGCTGAGAATAAAAAGACTTCACTTGCATCCTCCCTATTTCCTTGATGTTTAGCAGATGGCACATTATTGTATTAGGTTTCACAGACTAACCAAGACGTACCATTCCTTTGCAATCTTGCTGAGAGCGAGAGAGAGAGAGAGAGAGAGAGAGAGAGAGAGAGAGAGAGAGAGACAGACAGACAGACAGACAGACGACAGGACAGACAGACAGACAGAGGGGATGGAGGTGAATACAGAGAGACTGACAGAAAGACAGACAGACGAACAAATAGGTGTGGCACTGTGGGCCATATACATTTCTCATACATGCCATCTGATTCATATAGACGGATAAAATTTAATCAAAAGTCATTACAATCGCGGACATAATCCTAGAATCATGTATTGTAGGCGCAAAATGTAATAGAAGAGAAAAAGAAAGGAGGAACCCCCTCCCTAACCAATCCACCCCACATATACCCCATCCCTTCTCATCTCACCTGCCTTCCCTCGATGTCCTCAATTTTCTCATTGTTTTTTGTTTGTTTGTTTGTTTGTTTGTTTGTTTTTCCACAAGACACACTCTTGCTATCAAGCATCTGGAATTGGTTCTGCTCCAAAACCAGAAACTCATTACACGTTTGTCGACTCTTGTCGGGCAATGTCGGATCTCATCGTCACAAGCAGCAATCATTCAATCCGAAGCGTCCACTAAACTGATTGACATGAAGTGGTGGCCTTCTGTCTCTGTAGCTTTACTTGTTCTGTAACATAGGTCTGAAAGGTGAAGGATATTTTGAAAGGGGAGAGAGAGAGAGAGAGAGAGAGAGAGAGAGAGAGAGGGAGAGAGAGAGAGAGAGAGAGAGAGAGAGAGAGAGAGAGAGAGATGGGGGGGGGGGAGAGCATTTTTGTGCATCTAATACAACAACAACAACATCAAAGTCAGACAACCTTTCCCCCATGATCTGATCTTAGCACCCTTTTTTTCATCAAGAACAGATATAAGTAAAAAGAAAGACAATAATGATCTTCCCACTTCTTCTCACTAGACCCGGCTCAGATCACCCCTTCCTCCATCTTCCATTACCTCGCTACCCTCTTCCGTCACCAGCCCTTCCGTCCTTTCCCAATGTCCTATAATAGTCAATGATCATCTGACTTCACATTGTTGTATTCACGCTCCAAATATTGATCCTGCTTCGAACCAGCAGTAGTATCACTGATCTGTCAATATTTGTCAGGACATATTGTGTTTGTGGTCATATATTGATGAGATGTATGAAAGAACAACACTATTCATATCAGGATAGATATGATAAATGAAAAAAAAAAGACCTATGACCTCCTCTCTCATTTTCATGTGAACCACCACATACCTCTTCTTCCTCCCCTTCTATACTCCTTTATTTGTTTCTGTTCATTTTTTCTGCATCTCCCCTTAACCCCCTACACTCTTTCTTCCCCTTTTATCGGATTCTTCCCCCACCACCCCCTCCCCCCCACTTCCAAGTTATTTATCCTGATATTCTAAGATTGTCGATGTTAGCCACACTGCACATTCTTTTGACCAAGCTCCGTGCATTGACGTTGCCTCTGAGGGCAGCAGTCTCCTGAAACGTCTGTAGGGAAACGTCGGGTCTTGTCGTCACACGCACCAGTCATTGATTCCCAAGCGTTGTGAGAAAGTAAAACATGCTTGTCCCTCTGCATGCATAAGGAAGTGACTTCTTGCAATCGAATTAAGAGGCAAGAGAGATAAGAGAGAGAGAGAGAGAGAGAGAGAGAGAGAGAGAGAGAGAGAGAGAGAGGGAGGGGGGGAGGGAGGGGGGGCGTGGGAGGTGGGGAGAGAGAAAGAAAGGAAAGGCATTCTTGTCCAACAAAATCAATGCAATCCTCGATTCTAACACCAGGTCGAAAATCTTCCGATCTCCCTCGATTCCATCCAGTCCTCACTGTTCACTTCTTCCCCACTTGACCCTTTTTCAGATCATTTCCAAATCTTGTGGAAAGGGTGCTTCATAGTCAATGATATAATTTCCACATGTCGCCTCTTGTCAGCAACTACCGTGCTGACACACACACACACACACACACACAACACACACACACACACACACACAGGAGAGAGAGAGAGAGAGAGAGAGAGAGAGAGAGAGAGAGAGAGAGAGAGAGAGAGAGAGAGAGAGAGAAGTGTAAGCAAGATACAACGCCGAGTCTTTGATTATCCAACTGCCGTATTCCTATTTTAAACTGATCAGACCATTCTTGTCTCTAAAAGAATATTTTCTAATCCCCCCTCCTCTCCCCCACTTCCCATTATTGTCAATACATCTATGCTGTATTTTTTTCCCCACGTGTAATCTTCCGATCAAGCTATGGGGATTCCGTCTTCTGCTCCTCTTAATGGTGGCCATACCAGCTGTCGCCTGCTTTCGGCAGCTGTCGGGTCACATTGTCACTGGCGTCATCGTTTGATCCCTAGTGACTTGGGGGAAAAAAAAAAAAAAAAAAAAAAAAAAAAAAAGAAAAGAAAAGAGGTTGATAGAATCGGTGTGGCTGCGAGTTCAGCTACCTTTTTAAGAATTGTTCGTCGAACTTCACTGCTTTTTACTATTTTCCCTCCCTCCCTGATTTTTCTTCTCTCTCTCTCTCTCTCTCTCTCTCTCTCTCTCTCTCTCTCTCTGACTCTTTCTCTGTGCCTATCTGTCTGTACGTCTTTACTGTCCTCTCTCTCTCTCTCTCTCTCTCTCTCTCTCTCTCTCTCTCTCTCTCTTCTCTCTCTCTCTCTCTCTCTCTCTCTCTCTCTCTGTCTCCTTCTTCTCTCTTCTCCTCGCCCCTCTCTCTCTAATAATGCAGTAAATCGTATTGACCTAGTATTGCGGTAATTATATTGCGGTTTTTTTTTTTTTTAAAGACATGTGGAATAAGTTTACGCATACACCAAAGGTCATACAGATGGAATGAATCCGGCACATCACAGGACGAATCTGCTGTGAAGTAAGATTAACCCTGCGCGTCGAATAGGAACTATTCTCTCAGTAATCAGAAGCTGGAAGCGTACTAACTATGGATATGCAAAATGTCCCTGTTCCCTGTCCATAACCATCTGACAGCGAACTTTGTCTGTCTGTTTGTCTGTCTGTCTGTCTCTCTCTCTCTCTCTCTCTCTCTCTCTCTCTCTCTCTCTCGCTCGCTCGCTCGCTCTCTCAATCAAATGATTGCATTCCATCCACTGCCATTTAAACTACACAGGCACACGGAAGAGTGCAATCCCTCTGCAAAATGGAGCGAATCCTGGGTCAGTCCATGAGATATAAATCAAATCGTGTTTCTGCCAGGGGGTAAAAAACTGTACTGTCCGAACCAGTCACCCTCTTGTACTTTTTAAAGAAAACATGAATTGCAATGTACAATCTACCAGCATTGACATCATTACAAAATTTTCATTTCTATGAAGATGTACCACTCCGTAGACAATTATTAATTTGTCACCGTAGCATCTAAGTGTTCATTTTCATTGGGAGAAGGATCTTACCAATTATAGAAGTAGAGCCTGGATCCATCGACAGATCCGGATCCGCGGCACGAACATGCAACAAACTTTAATGGGGGTTGGCTTCAGGCTACAATGCATCTTTCTGCTTCAGCTCAGTAGTTATTTTTCTTTGTTTTTGGAACAATATTTGCATCGATCTGTACCAACAGTTAATGGGTATGTCCTTGGGGCATATCCCATAGCGTAACGCCTTCCGGTTTAATTGCTTTGTTAGTTCTTGTGTTCTCCTACTGAAATACAAACAAGCAACAAAAAGATGCAGGTCAAAACATAACTCTTTACCGACATAGGAATACAAACAAAAAAAAGACAAAAAGTATTCAGAAAAAAAAGTATCCATGACCCTAGTTTATGTATCTATTGTGCAAATGGACGTTGTTGATGCCCTTTCGGATCTTTGCTATTCGATTCTGATTTTCTGGTTGATCTGATCTTAGTGCCCTCCGCCAAAAAGATAGTCCTCACTTGCGTCAGTTGGTCCGTTGGTTTGTCAGCAAGATCACGCTAAAACTGCAAAACACATTACAGGGAAATTGGGTGGAAAGCTAGAATGTCGTTAAAGGACGAACTCGTAAACTTTCAGAGCAGCTCTTGACAAAAGGCCGTGCCCCCAGGTAAACATAAACACTGCAAAGTGACTGCTGATTAGTCAATAATCAACTATCGTCCGGAATATTTCTGTGAAATATTAACAGTTTTGTAAGACAGGAAGTTGACGTGTTGTAAAACAAGGAAAGAAACTTTTCACTGCGTACCAGCTATTGTTGCGTCTGACGGGAAAATGCTTTCACTCATGAAGTGTCTTTTTGACGTAATTAAAACCAAGAGAAATGATAAGGTTGAACACTGCTTTTCCAGCCCTTTTTTCTCGCAGACTGCAATAATGAAATCATTTTCCTTTGTTTTCTGTTGCCTCATGATTTGGTACAGGTCCTGAAGAAATAGGATTCCAGGATCTGTTCGTCCTCGACCGAGATCTCTCTCTCTCTCTCTCTCTCTCTCTCTCTCTCTCTCTCTCTCTCTCTCTCTCCTCTCTCTCTCTCTCTCTCTCTCCCCTTCGACCCTGCCCCCGCTCTCTCCCTTCTTTTTTTGTCTTGTCTCTCAGTCGTAATGGTACACTGATGAAGACAGCCGTTCAGAAGACTTTGTAGACAGATCCTGTTGTCATTCCTTTTTCTTTTGTAGGATACATTAGGTTCACACCCTTAAAATACCGTTGAAAACCGTACGGGATAAATGTTCTGCTGTCTAATAATTATTATCATGGTAATCTACTCCACTTCCCCTACCCTGCTTATATTTCCGTATCATGCAAAACGGCCATCAAGGTTCCAGAATTGCTTCCCTAGAAAGGTCAGACAGGCTTAAAAGCTCCCAGTCCCTCCCACGCATTCATCCCTGGGTATTATGCAAAATGGCTCTCATGTTTCTGGCACTAGCTGTGGTCTGAAAAGGCAGACGGAACTCCAGGAACCTATCTCTGTGCGCCTTAGTACTGGCGGACTCATCAAGGGGATTCCTGACTTCTTTATGACTGACTGAGGAAATGGTCAAAGGAGACTTTCCCTGCCCTGGTAGAAGCCGTAGACTAGAAAAACACAGACACACACACACACACACACACACACACACACACACACACACACACACACACACACACACACACACGCACACACAACACACACACGCACGTACGCACCCCCCCCCCCCCACACACACACACACACACACAGTGCACATGAAGAGGACGGGTCGGGAAGGGGTGGCTACTGGGTGTGGGGAGGGGTAGGGAGGCAACAGAGGAAGAAAGGGAAGAAAGAAATGATGAACAGAACCAGATTGTGTAAGAAAGGACAATTTCTAGAATCTATGGAGAGAGAGAGAGAGAGAGAGAGAGAGAGAGAGAGAAGAGAGAGAGAGAGAGAGAGAGAGGGGCGAGAGAGAGAGAGAGAGACGAGGAGAGAGAGAGAGAGAGAGAGAATAATGCATATAAAGGGGAAAAAGAGACAAAGACAAGGTGATGGAGATAGGGGCTTGGGTGTGGGGAGGGATGCAGGGAAGGTGCGTAAGGGGGGGGGGGGGGGGGGGGGGGGGGGGGGGAGTAGTGAGGGGAGTGTGAGTGTGTATGCCTTTGCATGTGTGGTGGTGTGTCTGTTAATTAATAGTAAACTTTGGCTGACAGTACCGGAAGCCTTAAATACCATGTGTGCCATCAAATAGCAAATGCATTATCCTTTGATTTAAGATTTTCATTTATCTTGTCCGGTTCAACAGCGAGAGATATAATGCCACATCATATCATGTAACTAAAGACATGATAATCTTGGCACATTAAGCACACAGTCACGCACACATTCTTCAATTTACTATGTTCGCGATTGTCCGTCGGTGAACGTTTTGTAATTGTTTCATCTTAACTAAGGAATAAAGACAGGACTATACGAGTATACTGAAAGGTAATCACGGCCACCATACCGAACTGAATGTTTTGTTTTCATATGTGCTGTTTCTGTTTCAATTTGACTTTGCATTTGGATAGGATTATCTGACTACCTCATACACCAACCACGTGCTCAATTACTCTAACCAACTCAGGAGAAGTCAATTTCCTTGCGAAGACGATGATAGAAATGCCAAAACTACAATAGTACACACAAAGAAGCGAAAAAAAAAATGCGAGCACTCTTGCACGATAACAAACATTAGTAGGGCATGTAATGTGTGTATTGATTTACATAGAATGGTAAAGAATCGGATGTCTAGACTTTTTCTTCCCAAAACAAACCAGCTCTGTGTGATTTCTGTATGCAAACCAGTGCAGAAAAATGGTGCTGTCTTCTCCAAACGACAGAGGTGTGCCGCCTCTCTCTCTCTCTCTCTCCTCTCTCTCTCTCTCGTCTCTCTCTCTCTCTTCTCTCCCTCTCTCTCTCTCCTCTCTCTCTCTCTCTCCTCTCCTCTCCCCCCCCCCCCTCTCTCTCTCTGTGTCTCTTTCTCTCTCTCTCTCTCTCTCTCTCTCTCTCTCTCTCTCTCTCTCTCTCTCTCTCTCTCTCTCCTCCTCTCTCTCTCTCTGCGTGTGTCACTTACTTGCTCGCTAAAAACAATATTTAGTGCTGCTTGCCCAATTTTACATGTTTATACGACAGCTATCAATTATTCATTTAAGAAAAAAAAAAGAAAAAAAAAAGATAACACAGAACAATGCTGCAACAGAGCTGCACAAGAAACGCCAGCTGATTAGCATAGCTTCGCAATGCGGCCATGTTTTTTTTTTTTTTTTTCTAGCAAAAGGCGGTACAGATGGACATTCCACAACAGAGTCCCGTGACCGCTAGAAGCTACTGCGCTACTTAACCTTCAGTATCCTATTAACGTTCAAGGCAACTGGTGAAAAAAAAAAAAAAAAAAGCATGACATCAGGCAAGAATATGCTATTAACATA
>JADBJO010004565.1:110000-117500 GCA_016801955.1 Conus betulinus
GCATGATGTTATCATGAGGTTTTATCAGCAGGGTTTACTGCCAAGAAATTCGGACCATTGCAGCAGTAGTGTGTAACAGCTTTGTGATGGTTTCTTTTTTTTTTTTTTTTTTTTTTTTTTTTTTTTTTTTTTTTTGTCAGTGTATTCTCGTGTTCACTCATGATATTTACGAATTCCGGAAAATGGATAAAAGCGGAAAAATCGGAACACGATCAACTCTTGTGACGTTTAGCACTTTCCGAAATGTGTATGGGCCGTGTGATATTCCACACACACACACACACACACACACACACACACACACACACACACACACACACACAGAGAGAGAGAGAGAGAGAGAGAGAGAGAGAGAGAGAGAGAGAGAGAGAGAGAGAGAGAGAGAGAGAGAGAGAGAGAGAGAGAGAGAGAGAGAGAGAGAATAAACCCTTTTTTCATAAGAATAAACCTTTTTTCAGCCTTCTAATGTGTCATACTACTGCATCAAATCCAAGTAAGGCTCCCCAATAGCACCCCTGTTTTCTAAGATGCGTAGTCAACTGCTATTAAAAAGTCATCAAGAAGATCATCGTGCAGGTTACGAATGTGTGTGTGTGTTTTTTTTTTTTTTTTTTTTTTTTTTTTTTTTTTTTGTCAGTGCGAACATGTCGAAATAGTGACCGTCGTGTTAGTGAAATGGTTTATTTGTTGGAATCGAGCTTTCAAATCCATCAATGCTCAATATTTTATTAGCAGCTTCGGGCGGATAGTTACGCACTGTGCTTATAATAGAGAGCAGGGCAATCAGAGATTGAAACCCTCCCTTTTGAATAAATTTTTTTCGAATGGAGACAACAGGTTTTGTTGTTGTTGTTGTTGCTGTAGTGACGCGCACGATTTCTGCGCTCATAGGCGAGCTCAGCGGAAGTGCACCTCGCGTGAGAAGCGTTCACTGACTCTCAGGTAAACAAACAGACAAACTCCGGCACTACGACACGGGAGCTTGAAGAGAGCGGACAAGCTAACTTACGGCTGGCTAGGGAGTTCAACACTCGGCCTTGAGGAGAGAGCGGACTGGCTAACTTGTAGTTAGCTAGGGAGCTCAACACTCGGCCTTGAGTGTACTACAGTGTCGTACTACAGTGACAGTAACACTAGTGACAGACCAGTGTTAGGGCCTCTAGTTAACAGGAGACAGTTTTGCCCTAGCACTGCGACAGTACAGCCGTAGACGGTTACAACGGCTAGGACGGTTTTGACAGTTCCGCTGCTGGGCCCGGAGGTGGACACTGACTGAAAGACAGTGCACCAGCTGCAGACCCTCTGACGCAAGCCGAATGTGGACAGCTTGGACAGAGTGCGTCGCAGACTGACCTAGAAGACAGTGACTAGACTAGACCTTACTTGATAGCTCATGCCAGTGAAGGGCTTGGGAAAGAATCCTGACGAAGCCCCCAAGCGAGAGTCTGGACTGACCAGGTAAGGTAGAGTGCATGTGTGTGAGTACAGAAGTGCTGGGTATATAAACGAACTTGAGTGTAGGGAAAACACTCCATTGCTTATCCATACTTGTCTCCCTTCTTGCTGCTGGTATCTTGATTTGGTCTTCTGATTATTGAGTCGAGTCGCGGAACGTTGGTAGCATGTGTGCGACACAATATTTACGCCGGGGAGTGAGGAGCTCATCCTGTCGCGCCCTTACCTTCTGGCCCCGCTCGACTCGTTTGTTTTGTCTGTGTGTCAGGAGAGTGAATGAAGAATTACATTCATGTTAATTTGAATTATAGGTTTCTTTGTCATCAATTTAAGAGAAAAAAAAAAGAGAAAAAATTCAAACTAAAGATACCCATAATCATATTACTTTGTATGCGAATGAAAAAAAAAATGTTTTTTCACTATGCAAATAAAGAGTTTGTTCATAAAAGGTATAATGTTAACTGGATTGAAATATTGATCTTCCCCTATCGAGCGCCCCCCAGTGAAGATGGTCTCCTGACGATGGTTGAGAGATGTTAAGAGTAGTGGAAGGAGAAGAATGTGCTCCATCTTTTAATGCCAGAAGTAGGTAGGGAACCAGTATATTTCTGTTTTTTGTTTTGGTTCAAGCGTTTGACTACTGGATAGTCTAGCTGTTAATCTTCCCTCTACTACGCCTACCACCCCCCACACTTTCTCTGACAACGGACAGTCATGTTAAACGGCAATACAAGATATTAATCTCCGCCGTAGGGTTTTTTCTTTTCCTTTTGCAACTAGCATCCCAGGAACAACTTGTGGGAGTCAGCACAGAAGAGTCGGAGCGCCGTTGCCAATAGCCGTCTCCAGCGTCGGGCGTAATTCGAGAAACACTTTCTGCCCTGCCTTGACTCTACAGCCCAAGAACCACACCCTGAGTTGGACCCTCTGGACCACCACCCCTGGAGCCAGTCTTCCACCAGGTCAAGTGTTGTAGACGTTTGAAAGGGACTGTTGTTGTGTGTGGGGGCTGAAAGAGGGCTAGATGCTGGAGAATCTGGGATGCCTTGATTTTTGTTCACTACTCAGACTGAGCTGACCACTCAGACTGTTCCATATCTGTTGATCTCCCTTACATCCTTAAATGGATCCACAAGCATAGGCTCAAAGATTGTCCCCTAAATTATACTGTTTACATAATGTTTCTAGTTTTTCATCAACCTTTTTCGTCTTCACACTTTCGTTTTGTTTTATTTTCTACCTTTCGCTGGCTGCTTTGGGAGTGCTGTTGGATGTTTTTTTAAACCCTTGGTGGTGAGAACACCACAGAATTACGGACTGTGGTGTATCTGTATTTGACACCAAGAGCACAACCACAATCAGCCGTGTCTCCCCGATGAGTCCGATCCAGCGGGCAAAAGGCCTAAGAGCAGGCACACACATAAATCTGTCTTCAAGAGGGACTGTGATGGTTCTTTCATGGAGCTAGTGAAGCTTTTTTCATATTTATAACATATATTTTCCCATTTTCGTCATCTTCAACATTTTTTAAAATTTCTTTTTAATTTCGAAATTTTGCCAAGTCATCATTATAATAATGGAAGAATTGGTAACATGCACTTGTTTTTTTTTTCCCCACTACTTAATTCAACATTGATTTTTGCCTTGATTTTTTTTTATGTAAAGAAGCTGGCAATTTTGCATTTTTTTTTCTCGTTTGATTGTTTTTTTGTTTTTATTTTCAAGACTGTTAGACGAATTCTGCGTTGTGCAGATCGTTCCTGTTATTATGTTTCTTCTTCTACTTCCCTTCAGTGGGGAGTGGGTATTTTGAATGGTGGGCTAGATTGGGACGTACTTTTTCCTGGACACTCAGGAAGGATTTTTTTTTTTTTTTTTTGGTCCACAATGATAGTTCTGGATACAGCTATCTTCTTTTTTGTCCCCTCGTACCTTCTATGCTGTAAGTCTATACTCACTGTTCTGACTTAGGGCCCTTCCCCACCAGATCGTGTGAATGAGTGTATGTATATTTGTATAGTAAAGTTGTGTGTTGTCACTCTTGCCTCGTGTGGTTTGGTGGTGTGAGCGTGGGGTGTTTGCTTTGGCGCATCGCACACTACAGAACAGTGGTCAGAATATTCAGCCCGCACACTTCCCCGACACCTGTCCTATCCTATCCTCTACTCTGTTGTCATATTCACTACCATATACATACTACGCCACGCCACGCCATACCAAACTATACCACGCCACGCCACACTTCCCCGACACCTGTCCTATCCTATCCTCTACTCTGTTGTCATATTCACTACCATACCATATACTACGCCACGCCACGCCATACCAAACTATACCACGCCACGCCACGCCACACTTCCCCGACACCTGTCCTATCCTATCCTCTACTCTGTTGTCATATTCACTATACCATATACCATATACGCCATGCCCGCCACACCAAACTATACCATATCATACTATACCAAACCACACCATACAATGTCATGCCATGCCGCCACCCACCATACCATACCTTACCATACCGTTCTGTACTCTATTGTGCTATACTGTACTTCACTACACTGTGCTGTACCGTACTATACTGTACTTTACTACACTATACTGTACTGTTCTGTACTGAACTGTACTATACTTTACGAAGCTTTCCTATGCTATGCTATACTACACTATACTTTGCTATGCTATACTATACTATACTATGCTATGCTATATACTATACTATGCTGTGCTCTATACTATACTGTAACACAAACATGAATATAAAACTCACTCTGGACCAAACAAGGAAATCATTTCTTTTTTTCCAGCGGTGTTCGACACTTTCTTCGCTCTTTCCTTGTCGTGGCGACAACCCAACAAGAAACGTCAAAAGTACGAACAAAATTCCCGCCGACTCAGCACAGCTGCTTCCGTTTATACAGCCCATGAGTCCGCTGTTGTCACATAGCAGTTGATCAACGTCATGAACGTCTGAGCCCAACTCGTGATGGATAGAGCATAGAAATGTTCTGAAAAGAAGCCGGGATAGACCCCCCCCCCCCCCCCCCGCCCGTCCATTTGTCAAAAGGAAATAAAGTTACAGCGTGTGTGTGTGTGTGTGCGTGCGTGCGTGTGTGTGTGTGTGTGTGTGTGTGTGTGTGTGTGTGTGTGTGTGTGTGTGTGTGTGTGTGTGTGTGCGAGCACGCGCCCGCAATATTGTGCGTGTATGTATATAAACACACAACTATGTTCTATTCCAAAAGAGGACATGAGTCTTTGACCGATGCGTTTGCTACTCTCTTAGCTTTTGTGGCAGCCCTGAAACAAGAACAGACAAAGAAAACACAAAGAAAGACGAACCAGCCGCCGTGTCGAAGACGATAGCGTGGAGGATTTTCCACAGCTTGATCTAAATACTCAGTCGCCAGTAGATATGTCTCACTTCACAAGCTGTGTACTACAATAAATAAATAAATAAATAAATAAATGTTGCCATTAAACTGTGTCATTGATCGTCACTTCAAAGAGAGTAGCAGTGTTCCACGTCATGCACAGAATCTAAAAGACTCGCAGAAGCAAAGCACGTAATTAGCCAAAGGAAAGTCCTGATCACGTTTTCTTCACCACATGAATATGGTAAACGCAAGAAGTCATGTGTTTCAGCTGAGAGAGTTGTCGTTATCTGCTCAAGAATCAGGCTAAGGCCAAATAAGGGCTAGTGCGATATGACATGAAGAGAAGGGAGCAAAAATCTTGGATGAAAATCTTTGAATGAGCTTGACGTATGTGAGATGCTTCCACTGAGTCTATTTCAAAGATGTCCATCCGAAATGTGTTATGTATAGAGCGCAACTTTGATCTGAAAAGCATGGTGTAAACTATTTAAGATGCTCCTCTGAACTTACAAGCAAAGGGTCTGGATATTAAGTTGTGTGAGAGGAGCTCATAGAAATGGGTGCTTGGGGTGTGCTTCGGTTGTGCAGTAAATCTGCAGTTTAACATTTAACCACATTTTTTTCTGAGATAGGTGAAAATATCTAAAAAGAGAGAGAGAGAGAGAGAGAGAGAGAGAGAGAGAGAGAGAGAGAGAGAGAGAGAGAGAGAGAGATTAACCAGGCTACAAAGCTTCAATCCTACAGCCCGATGTTTAGAGCCGATGGTGTAAAAAACAAGTCTCCTTAGCAGGATTTGTGCAATTCTTTTGCCCTAACATGCATAGACAGTCTGCTGGCTTGTCTATGACATAGAGAATCTTCCGTCAACACATTGAAGTGAAACCAAAGAACACTGCCAGTCCTCATTATCCCGGTAGCAACAGGCAGGCAAGAAAATCACATGTGTGTATGTGTGTATGTATGTATGTATGCATGTATGTATGTATGTATGTATGTATGTATGTACGTACGAACGTATGTATGTATGTATGTATGTATGTGTATGTATGTATGTATGTATGTATGTGTGTGTGTATGTGTGTGGTGTATGTATGTATGTATGTATGTGTGTGTGTGTGTGTGTGTATGTATGTATGTATGTGTATGTATGTATGTATGTGTGCATGCATGCATGCATGGATGTATGAATGTGTATGTACATACGTACTTACTTTTTCGTGTTCTGCATTTTCATAAGAATCTTACTTTTCACGGAACAGTATATTATCATATGCATCAATAGTTTCATTCGAAATAATTTATGCACTAGCTTTTAAACAGAAAATGAGAATATTCCCTCTCAAAATCTTATGGAGCAGTCTGAAGTTTTTAGCAGTCCCATACCTGAGAGATAGAGAGACGGAAGAAGGGAGAGCGGTGTAAGGGAAACACTGGAGATGAGACGTGTTGATCACAGTTGAGAGAGAGAGAGAAAGGGAGAGAGGAGAGGGAGGGAGGGAGACAGTTGAAGAGAGAGAGAAAGAGAGAAGGGGAAAGGAGTGAGAATGAAGTGGGAGAATGTGTAGGGATCCGGATGGTGGGAGGTGACGAGAGAGAGAGAGAGAGAGAGAGAGAGAGAGAGAGAGAGAGAGAGAGAGAGAGAGAGAGAGAGAGAGAGAGATCAATAAGGATATGATTGAAAACGCAGAGAAAATTATATTCCTTCACCTTACTTAAACCTTTCTACAAGTAATGTAGAGGGAAGATTTTAAAACTTGTATCTTGCTGTGTTCCGGTACACTGCTAGTAAAAACATTTTTGAAGTTGATCAAGTAGGGCAAGAAGATCCGTTTTTGGAAGCTCAGACATGTGAGTAACCATACTCTGATATTGGCAACAGCGAGATTTTAGTTACGTTATGATGACACACCGAGTCTGGCAAGTTAGCAAGGGACGTCAATCCTTTGGGAAAGTCACTCAGTTTAATTTGCACCTCGATAGCGACAGACAGGCGGCCTATCTACAAATATAGGGCATGAAGACACATCTCTAAGATATGAGGTGTGATGTATTGGTATGAGAACACATCTTTAGAATTAAAGCATCTAATTCAAGACAAACTATATGCATATCAAAACTTCTTTTTTAAACCTTGAAAATGTTTCTCACATTTTCGTGCACACGATTTTGTTGTAGAGTACACTGCTGAAAGTTAACAACAAGTATACTGTTCACAGTCCAGCCGATCGCAAATGCCACATCGGGGCAGGAGTAGGTATGAAGTCTCAATATTATAGCCGGGAAAATATGAGAATAATGAATGGAGTTCTCTCATTGAATTCATTAATCTGAACTCTTTTTAAGTGGCTGGAATCTTTGATGAAGAAAGCGAGTTCAGTGGATTATAATAGGACTGTAAGATATTTCTTGGGAAGGGTGGGGTTGAATTATCAGTCGTCACATTTATGCAATAGACTGTTGTTTTCTCCTGGCCAGTTTGTGTTATATACATTAGGTTTGAAGTATCTATAGTGAAGAAATGAGCAAACGACGAAAATGCAATATCAAATTTAGACGCAACGGAGTTTAGCTAGAAAAAGAATACTTTTGCCAGTGAAACGTTTGTAAAACACACTTGTAAGCTTAATCATTTCAACTGGAACACATCTCAACACAAAAACCTGTGCAT
>JADBJO010004565.1:130000-137500 GCA_016801955.1 Conus betulinus
AAAACCATGCATAAAAGTGACACACACAATTTCACCCCCAATACACAGATGTACGATTGAATCATCAAACAAAATGTTTTCTTCGGACGTCAGAAATAACACACATAAAAATGTGTAAAACTATACTCACTAGATGTCTGTCAGCAGTGGAATGTCCATCAGAAAGCTCGTTAACGGTGTGCGTTTACTTGCTGTTCGTTTGTCCAGTCTTCTTGAAAGAATGTTGAAATAACAGAATGTGGTGGTAAATTAAACTGTCAATCAGATTTAAAAAAAAAAAAAAAAATCTTAAAAAAAAAAAACATTCTGCATTACACGTTCTATAGGATGTTGAGATACAGAATGTGTTGATAAATCAAACTGTCAATCAGATTTTTAAAAAGCGATATAAATCTTTCAAAAATCATTCTGCATTACACGTTCTATTGATTATTATGTACAAGCTTCAAGAATCCTTTTCGAGAGCCGTTTTCGTATTTGTTCCGATTGTCTCGTTTACGTATCTGTCTCAACGAATGGGGATGTCACATACAGCATTAGAGTGTAGTTGTTGGCAAGTAGCTGTTTCTCTATGGAAGCAAAAGGTAGTTCATTATTTATATTGTTGTTAAGATTAACAGCACACAGCTGAAAAAGGATAGGAGGCGCCATTTTAAGGAAATGGGTCTCCTTGAGAAAAGTGAGCAGGTGAGCGAACCACCACACACACACACACACACATACAGAGGAGAGAGAGAGAGAGAGAGAGAGAGAGAGGGAGAGAGAGAGAGAGAGAGAGAGAGAGAGAGAGAGAGAGAGAGAGAGAGAGAGAGAGAGAACACAAACGAACGAACGAAACATGTTAATCAGTATAGGCCATGGCCCCTTCTGATGGGGGTACAGTATAAGAATACCCATTCATACAATACGGCAATCTTACATCGTCTGACAACAAGTAGCTAACAGATAAGTATATCCAATATGTACAGTAACTGTAACAGCTAAGTTAATTCAACTGAGCAAAATTGCGCGCCTCTTAAAGGCTTTGTATAAGTTCACGCAAATGTTCTTTTAAACTCCTTCATTTTGGATTTGCCATAAGTAAAGCAGCTCGAAATGAACAAGGGTCTTCATAAAATCCCCTTGGTATTTACTCACGTCGTAAATCCTGAAGTGTAGAAAAACAAGTAAAAAATGGAATTCATCTTCATTTGCCTCTTTGCATAAGGGACACACCATATCAATGTTTTGAGACTTTGTATATCGGTGCTGATGTACTTTGATATCTGTAACTCTGAATCTGCATCTTGTCAGATAACTTTTTAATATGCCTATCAATATTAAGTGACAGATGTATCTCTCACAGCTATTTGATGTTTTAAAAGCTCTGTAAAATGAATATCGATCACTAGTCTGGATGTTTTCAAGCCAGTTTTGCCATCGATTATCTATCAGTCTTTGTCGTAACTGCTTTGAAAAAGCATTTACGTTTTCAACGCCTTGATTCATCCAGACGAATCCAAATCCATTATGAAACAAAAAGTCCTGAATGCTGAAACCCATGACTTTTTACCACGAAATTTTAGTCCTATAAGCATATTACATGCTTTACGAGGTAATCTGTCATCATCCATTCGTAAAATGTTTTCAGCCAGTATCTAATACACTGCACATATGAATTGATATAAATATAATAACGATTCACAGAGAGAGAGACAATGACAATGGCAATGACAAACAGAGAGAGAGAGAGAGAGAGAGAGAGAGAGAGAGAGAGAGAGAGAGAGAGAGAGAGAGAGAAACTTGCGGTACATTTCCTTGGGCAGTATTGGCAGTATTTTTTTTCCAACAGAAGACAAAACACAAAAAGAAGGGGGAATTTCTGTCAAAACAAAACTAGTTATCCTTTAGAAATCTGACACCGGTACAAACACATAGAAAACGCAGAAATTTTTAACACTAATTTTTAATGGCCCTAGTCCCACTTCTCTCCCGAAGTGATTTGCAAGTTG
This sequence comes from Conus betulinus, assembly GCA_016801955.1. Lineage (NCBI taxonomy): Eukaryota > Metazoa > Mollusca > Gastropoda > Neogastropoda > Conidae > Conus > Conus betulinus. The sequence goes on from JADBJO010004565.1 coordinate 131,992, forward strand.
ATCTGAGAGTGCAATAAGTCACCATCGCAGAATCTCAAAGACCTACAAGGGCAAACCATGCAGTTAGCCTGAGAAAGGTCCTGGTCACGTCTTGTTCACAAGATGAATCTGGTACACACAGAAAGCCATACGTTTCGGCAGAGGCAGCCACCGTTCTCTGTTGAAAAAGGGCGCTATTGGCCAGAATAGTTTTTCGGAAATGAGGCATGAACAAACGGGAAAAAAAAAAAACAAAGTTCAACCAAAAGGTTTGAATCGCCTTCCTCGAGTTATGTCGAAAGTTCCGCTAGATCCTGATCAAAGACGTACCAAAGAGAGGTTGTTTATAGGGCGTAACTGTGAGCTGAAGAGGGCGAGAAGTAAACCTCTTAAAGATGTGTGTGTGTGTGTGTGTGTGTGTGTGTGTGTTTTTTCAGCGAGGTCGGGGAAATGCGTAGTCTGATTAAGTTCGCTTGTGCGGTGATTCCACAATGTAGTGTCTACGCATAATTTGTGATTTGCATATTTTCTTTCTATAGAAATGTGTGTGTGTGTGTGTGTGTGTGTGTGTGTGTGTGTTCTATGCTTGTCGCATGTGTCACCCTGACTGGCACACACACACACAAAGAGAGAGAGAGAGAGAGAGAGAGAGAGAGAGAGAGAGAGAGAGAGAGAGAGAGAGAGAGAGAGAGAGAGAGAGAGAGAGAGAGACAGAGAGAGAGAGAGAGAGTCAAATAGTTTAGTGTGTTTTAGGCTCATTGCCCATTCACAGTTGGGAAAGGAGGAAGGAGTGGAAATGGAAATCGATTCAGTCAATTCTTATCATGACGTAAATGATAATTCGTCGCAATGTCGCAAGATGCAATGCATATTATGGGAACTACGTGTACAGCATGAAATTTGTAAAATTTATCATAATCGAGTTACTGCCAAGAGAAATTGTTTTTTTTTTTTCCGTTTAAACAAAATTCATGAGGTATCCAGAGAAGGATTTCCTTTACCGCCAGCTTTGGAGCACAGATTGTCTATTCATATGCACGGAGTCTTCCGAAAAATATTATCTAGAGTTTTTGCATTATTTTTCAAACAAGTCATAATCTGCTGGCCAATGTCATTTCCATTATCTTCCTGCAACGTCTGATCGTCTGTTGGATTGTGGACACTGACCAAGTTGTCTTCCGTCTGCTGGGGTCAGTGTGTCACGTTCTATGCGTGTCGAATGTGTCACCCTGACTGGCAACACAACACAGCACACACTGTCTTGATCTTCAGCCTGGTCAGCGTGTTCACTTGTTCCTTCGCTGTCCAACTCAGGAAGCGCTGACACCGAAGGCTGTTGTCACATGATGGGCTTGCGGACTGACTTTGGTTTACATTCACTGTGACAAGAAAATACGCCGCCGTCTGTGACCGTTTTTGAGCGCTGTAGTGTTTTCGCTATTGTAAAGTAAACTTGGAAAAAAAAAAAAAAAAAAAAAAAAAAAAAAAAAAAAAACGACCAGAGGGGTACAGGGTGCACTTGCCTTTAGCTCTTGAGTCACTGATTGTCTGAGTACCTCGGCTCTTCTCCTGTCCCTAGATACTAGTGAAGGACATTGTCGACGATATGCCACTGTATCCTTTTGAGTTGGCTGTGAAGATGGACTCGCAGATGTCAGTCGAAGCACGATTGCGGTGTGGTCCCCCCAACTTTCAACTTTGACAGAAGACAATGACATTGCCTGTACTAAGTTATTCAGCACACTTTCTAAATAAAGATGTTAGACCGTTTACAGGCATAGTGGACAACTTTTCAGGAAAATTCCACAATCTTTTCGCTGTGTTGTTTTGAAAGTCGTCTTGCTGGCAGTCATGCAAGGAAAGCTGCACGGGGAGAGAGAGAGAGAGAGAGAGAGAGAGAGAGAGAGAGATCATTTAGCACTAAGGTTTTGTATCACTTTAATGAAAGCGTTGAGCAGTTTAATGAATGAATCTGGGTTTGCTCATGCATTTGTCACAGAATGGTTTGCATTGTTTGCAGACTTATCCCTCCTGTCTTCATGGCATTGCCCACCGTCAAAAATGGTTTGCCAACATTTCTTTTATTGTTCGTTTGTATTTTTTCATCCATTGTGTCGGTCACAAAACATTGAGAATGTTGTTCCTCACAGAACCATTTTCTGTCATGCTCAACTAAATTTTGTAGTCATGAACACCATTCAGTTCACAGGTAACTGACTTTGATAAAGGCCCAAAGAGAGAGGATAGTGAAAACGTTTCCTATAATCTATAGTTAAGTGTTAAATAGATACTGACAAGTCACACAAATAAAAAGAGAGAGAGAGAGAGAGAGAGAGAGAGAGAGAGAGAGAGAGACAGAGAGAGAGAAAGAGAGCAGAGAGACAGACAGAGAGACAGACAAACGGGCAGAGAGAGAGAGAGAGAGAGAGAGAGAGAGAGAGAGAGAGAGAGAGAGACTAAACTGTTATCATACAAAATTGTTATAATACAAAAAAAAATCGTTGACAAAATACGTGTCTTTGTCTTGTCAAATACATTTGAAAAAAAAAAAAACAAAATGTATTAATACGAAAAGAACGTGTTGTCACGACACCGTGGAAAAACCCAGAAACAAATGGCAGGCTACAAACTAAACGAATCTGTAAAACTAGCGCAGGAAATCATTCCTTTGGCGCAAACGGTTGGTGGTCCTCATTATCCAACGAGCAACGAGCAAGCAACAGAGCACGAGCAGTACTGAAGACGAAGAATGCGCGAACCAATCAAATCGTTCGGTCGACAGAAGTTACAAGGTGCACTTAGTTCTTCTCTTAATACGTGTGTATGCCACGCTTCATTGGTGATCAGCGCAGCTCAAATGGATGAGTTATTGGTTGTTGGATTTCAGAAATCAGGTTTCATTGAAGACAGAGAGAGAGAGAGAGAGAGAGAGAGAGAGAGAAAGACGAGAACTGTTAACAGAGAGACAGACATAAATCAATGAAGAAAAAGATTGGTTCAGCTCAAACTAGATTCCTTGTCTTCTAAAGCCCAGAGAAGGAAATCTTCGGACAATGCTGAGAAGGGTTGTTTTCTTCTTTATTATTAAACTTTATTGCTATTCTATGATACAATCGCACAATCGAATACCTATTTTTCATGATTATATAAAGTAGAGAAACTCGTGCTGTATTTATTTTTTTAGCAAGTTTACTGTCGCTGCGTCAATGTCAGGACGCCCTGTAACACTCATTTCTTGAGGTAACGCTTGAATCTGTGATCTAATTATCTGAAATCATTTTAAGGCGTACACATCCATGTGTATAGAGCTATATGGTCGATAACACCCACGTTCCCTTTCAACGCGTTTATTGCAGACCCTTTCATCGTTTCAAGCACCACTTCTGCAATCTCTACAGACTCTGAAACTACCTGTCAGGGAATGAGAACACTATCTCTGCAACCTTCGGCATTTTGATAAACTGATGCTGAGTGACAGGAAGGAAGCAAGAAAAACGTATGCACTTTCGTGTGCAAGCGCGTGCACACAAGCCCTGCGCGCGCGCGCGCCCCACACACACACACACACACGTACATACACGCGCGCGCGCGCGCACACACACACACAACACACACACACCACACACGCACGCATGCACGCACGCGCGCGCGCGCGCGCGCGCGCACACACACACACACACACACACACACACACACACACACACTCACACTTCTTCACTCACTCACACTCACTAATTTACTCACACGCACACAGAGTCTAAAGACTCAAGATAATTTATTCATTTTAGGCCTCTGCCCCTCATGAAGGGGTGCAAGAAAATACAATCATAGAAGTAACATAAGAACTAGACACAGATAACTAACATGAATTCAGAAACAATCTTAAGATAGCATAAGGGATCGCAGTTTAAACGCTTTAAATAGATATAATCGACAACTTTCTGACTGTTAGTTCATGAGTACATGCCAAAAGATGTGCTAATCTGAAATGGTTTAGGACTTTGTAACACTTCAACGGTATATACTTAGTTCTTAATTTTTGCAGGACAGGACAACATAACACAAAATGCAATTCGCTTTATATCTACTCTCTGCAAAGCTGGCATATCAAATCTTCATCGCTATGGAATCGATGACAGTAATAATGCACAATTTCAGAAACACCAAGTCTAAATCTAGTAGTTACATACTTTAAATGCCTATACATATTAAGCAAAAGATAAGTTTTAACATTAGGCGCAATGCAAAACGTCCCGTAAACATTAAATCTTTCACTATTACTAACATGATAATTCCATTCTTGCCATCTGCACGCAATTAGTCGATCTCTAAAGATTCAGAAAAAAACCCATCAATTACATCAACCCCTTGGTTTAACCAGACATAACCACATCCATACATGTATAGTTTACAACGAACATTTGAAGCCCAGTTTCTTTTATTACGTTCGTCCAAATCAAACAATATGCGATAAGCCTTATATGGTAATCTACGCTCATCCATTCTTGCTAATTTTAACTAAAACCTAACGCATTTTATAACAGAATTTATGTAATAGGATACCTGTTCGTTTCTCCATACATCAGATCGTTTTGTGTTCGAAAATCGACGCCTAAAAAAACGTTTGAGAGCGTACAAATGTACTTTTTCGCAATGTACAGCTGCATTATCCACTCCCCATTATTCCGCACCATACTGAAGCATTGGCTGAATCTGTGAGTCGAATAATTTTCGAAGCGTGTTAAGAGAATTACTTTTGTGCTTATATAGTTTTTTTGCAAAATGCATAACAGAGCATTCTAGGCTGGGCTGGAAAGGTTATTGCACGCGGCTACAAAACTAAGCCTTGCAGAGAAGTATATTCCTGGGTATTTGTACACGTTGACAACAGGCATTCTTATTCTATTATAAGTCCATTTCTCATTAACAGATAAATAACCTCCTTTCCTAAATACAGAAACATTACTTTTATCCATACTCACCTTCAAATGTAGTGCTGACGCCATAGAAACTGTTTATCTGTGTTTTTGCAGGCCAATAACTGTTTCTGTCAGCAAAGCTACATCATCAGCCAGTAATAATATAAACAGCTCAAAGTACTCATGTGTAAATATTGCACCGTGTCTGACTCTTCTTATAACCTCTAATGCTAATTCGTTGACAAATAAAGAGAACAATATAGGGCTGCAAACATCCCCTTGTTTCACCCCACGTGTACAATTAATATACTCAGTCAATTTAACTCCACATCTGACCCTAGCTTTCACATTTATGTACATACTACGAATACATTTATACAACTTGCCTTTAATCCCATTTTTTCACAAGGATCGGCCATAACAAGCTTCTTTCTATTAAGTCAAACGCCTTTTCAAAGTCAATGAAGGCAACGTAAAGTTTACGGTTGAAAAAAAAAACGTTTTTGTATTAATGCTAAAAAGTAAACATATGGTCAGTTGTAAAATAGCCTCTTTTAAATCCCGCTTGATGTTCGCCTGTCATGTTATATTCTTCTATCCATTTTGTAAGT
>JADBJO010004565.1:142500-152500 GCA_016801955.1 Conus betulinus
TTTGTGGTTGTTGGGTTTGTGTGATGGGCTCGTTTTTCTTTGTTTGTGTGTTTTTGGGTTTTGTTGTGTTTGGGGTTCGGTGGAAACCACAAACCCACCTGGTGTGTGGTTGTGTGGTTGTTTGTGTTTGTGGTATTTGCTGGCCCGATTCTGTTTCCTTTCTTGGGTTGTTGTGTTTTGGTTTCTGTGGATTGTGGGTGTTAGTTTTGTAGTTTTTTGTTTTGTGGTGTGGTTTTGGTTTGTTGTTGTATTGGTTGGTTTGATGTGGTTGGTTTGGTTTTTGGTTGTTGTGGGTGGGTTGTGTGGATGTCTGGTTTGTTTGTTTTGGTTGTGGGATTTTGGTTTTTTTTCTGGTGTTTTTTTTATCCAACACAGAACAATGGGTTTGGTTTGTGTGTGCTGGTTGTGTGTGTGGTTGTGTGGTGTGTGTTGTTGTTGCGCGCGCGCAGCGCGCAAGCGCGCATCGTGGGACCACAAGACCACCCTTCTAGTAACTTGGTTGTGTGTTTTACCTTAATTAGTCCTCTGCAAGTATATGCACAGATATAAATAAAAAGCGCACACACACACACAAACACACTGCAAACACACACACACAAAGTTTGACGAAAACAATGGTTTACCCACGCTTCAATGTTGGTCAACAATGGTGCCTAGCTTATACTATAAGCAAGTATTAATCAGCCAGACAGGCAAAAATACTTGTAAAACAAATAAACACACACACACACAAAAATGTAGCCGTTTGCCATTACTGATTCTGATCCACACAGAACTGTGCTGATAATTGGGGACTGGCTATAGATTACAAAGACCAAACAACACTATGGTGTCTTCAAGCATTTCAATCTTGTGGTGGTGTCTGCTGGAGTGACAAGAAATTATTATGAGGAAATAGAAATATATCCTGCAGCTTTGTGTGTGTGTGTGTGTGTGTGTGTGTGTGTGTGTGTGTGTGTGTGTGTGTGTGTGTTGTGTGAGAGAGAGAGAGAGAGAGAGAGAGAGAGAGAGAGAGAGAGAGAGAGAGAGAGAGAGAGAGAGAGAGAATGTGTGTGTAGTGGAGGCGCTGGATGGGTTTAGCTTTGCCGGTCGAAATAATCCTAAAGACAGAAATCCCAGTTTCTTGTATAGTAATATGAATATTACCAAGTAATTGGATTCCCTGGACTGATCCAATCATGAAAAGCGTCACATTCACATTGACGGCCTGGCAACTCCTGCATCATCTCGTCCGGCAATTATCAATCATCCAAACCTCTAGAGAGACTCCAAAAAATGGGTAAATCGGTTTCTTACGCATAGGAGTCTTGCAGAGTGCTGACAGCGAAACTCTAGTAAAACAAGGGCGAAGAAAATGACAATATCAACAGAGAGAGAGAGAGAGAGAGAGAGAGAGAGAGAGAGAGAGAGAGAGAGATAGAGAGAGAGAGAGAGAGACTGAGACAGAGAGTGTCAGACGGTCAGACAGACAGACAGTCAGAGAGCCAGACATTGTTTGTGCAAGGAATGAGGACGGTGAAAGAGAGATACAGTAGACAGAAGGATGGAATGATTGTTGTTGCAATGTGATAAGACACACGTGTAGTCTTTTAAAGTAAATAAAACGAATCTGTTTCCTACATAAAGCGAAAAACAACTTTTAATGTATCTAAATTTCATAGGCTGACCTAGGGATGAAAATTGTCACAATCCCATTACCAGCACGTCATCCCCTAAGGGATCTCATCCACCCAAGCATCAGTCAACTGATCTCTGAGACACTCGGAAACTGGCTTGTAGAAAACAGGGAGTGAATTGTCCTGGCAAACGTAGCAGCCTCGCACGTTGCTATTGACCGAACAACAAAGTCGGTGAACTAATGTTAAGACAATGACAACCCAACAAAAAAAACAAAAAATCCTGAGAGAGAGAGAGAGAGAGAGAGAGAGAGAGAGAGAGAGAGATGAGGTTAGGTAGGAGATTGTTGTGGGGAGGGGAACAAATCCTTAAAAAAAAAAAAGAGAGAGAGAGAGAGAGAGAGAGAGAGAGAGAGAGAGAGAGCGTGTGTGTAGTGGAGGCGCTGGATGGGTTTAGCTTTGCCGGTCGAAATAATCCTAAAGACAGAAATCCCAGTTTTCTTGTATAGTAATATGAATATTACCAAGTAATTGGATTCCCTGGACTGTTCCATCATGAAAAGCGTCACATTCACATTGACGGCCTGGCAACTCCTGCATCATCTCGTCCGGCGATTATCAATCATCCAACCTCTAGAGAGACTCCAAAAATGGGTAAATCTGTTTCTTACGCATAGGAGTCTTGCAGAGTGCTGACAGCGAAACTCTAGTAAAACAGGGCGAAGAAAATGACAATATCAACACACAGAGAGAGAGAGAGAGAGAGAGAGAGAGAGAGAGAGAGAGAGAGAGAGAGAGAAAGAGGGGGAGAGAGAGTGTCAGACGATCAGACAGACAGACAGTCAGATAGACATTGTTGTGCAAGGAATGAGGACGGGGAAAGAGAGAGTAGACAGGAGGATGGAATGATTATTGTTGCAATGTGATAAGACACACGTGTAGTAAGTGAATAAACGAATCTGCTCCCTACATAAAGCGAAAAACAAAACTTTTAATGTATCTAAATTTCATAGGCTGACCTAGGGATGAAAATTGTCACAATCCCATTACCAGCAACGTCATCCCCTAAGGGATCTCATCCACCCAAGCATCAATCAACTGATCTCTGAAGAGACTCAGAAACTGGCTTGTAGAAAACAGGGAGTGAATTGTCCTGGCAAACGTAGCAGCCTCGCACATTGCTATTGACCGAACAACAAAAGTCCGGTGAACTAATGTTAAGACAATGACAACCCCACAAACAAACAAAAAAATCCTAAGAGAGAGAGAGAGAGAGAGAGAGAGAGAGAGAGAGAGAGAGAGAGAGAGAGAGAGAGAGGGCAAAACAATATGAAAAAAAAATTAGCCGTTTGCCATTACTGGTTCTGATCCACACGGAACTGTACTGGTAACTGGGGACTGGTTATGGGTTACAAAGACAAAACAACACCATGGTGTTTTCAGGCATTTCCGTCCTGTGAAGGGTCTGTTGAAGTGACAAGAAATATCCTAAGGAAATGTAAATGCATCCTGCCAGCTCTATTAGAGAGAGAGAGAGAGAGAGAGAGAGAGAGAGAGAGAGAGAGAGAGAGAGAGAGAGAGAGAGAGAGAGACAGACAGACAGACAGACAGACAGAGACAGAGAAAGAGAGAGGGAGAGTTCAGTGGAGTGGAGAGGAAGGGCTGGATGGCTATACATTTACGGGTCACCATTTTCACAACAAGACAGAAATCTCAGTTTGGTGTATAGTGACATCAATGTTAACAATTAATCAGATTTCCTGAATTGATCCAATGATAGAAAGTGTCTCATCCCCACTGCCCGCCTGCTATCTCCTGTATCATCTCATCCAGTCAATCATCAATCATCTAACCTCTGGAGAGACTCAGAAAATGGAAAAAACAAAAAACTGTTTCCATAAGCATAGCCATTTGGCAGATCCTGAACAGCTGAGTAAAAAGAGAATAAACAAGGGGAAAAGACGACGAGACGAGAGAGAGAGAGAGAGAGAGAGAGAGAGAGAGAGAGAGAGAGAGAGAGAGAGAGAGAGAGAGATGGAGAGAGAAAGGGGGGGAGGTAGTGGTGGTGGTGATGGTTGTCAAGGGTAAAAGACCCTGTCAGGGAATGAGGCAAGGACAGACAAAGAGCATAGAGACACAACACTGAACCACTGACTATCTCCAGACCACTCCAGGAAGTACGGAAAAAAATAGTATTTATTAAATTTTAAATATACAAATTTACCCAAATATATTAAACACCCCAATCACTCACATACACTCCATTTATGAAATGGGGGCACCTATCAAAGAAGAGAGGAGGAAAGACAGGAAAAAAAAAAACTACAAAGGAAAAAAAGAAAATAACCAAAGAAGAGTGTAGATCCTATCAGGAGCTAACTATCGCTAAGGGACAAAATAACCCGATAGAGGGGAGCCCTAAAAAAAAAAAAAAAAACACCACCCGGATCTCACTGCCACCCAACCTATCACCTTCTAAAGCTACCCCCAACAAACAGAAGAAGAGGAAGGGGAGAACAAACTAATACAACAAACAGGGCATAACACTATACGTTAGATCACACTAGCGCACGCACACAGATCCACAGCCCCCATACACCACACACACTTGTCACATGACTGAGTTGTTGACGACTGTCCCGCTGATTAGATCTCCGGAGCAACTGGCTGTTCTCTTCACTGGCGTCTAGAAGACTCCTTCCTGCGCCGGACTCCTCCAGCACTCCTCAGGCTCGGCTCCGGTATCCTCCTCTCTGGGACCATCCTCCAGGGTCGCCCAACGTCAGCAACTGTGACCTATCTCCCTAAGAAACGAGAAAGCGCCCTGCGGCGGATGTCAGTCCCTCGCCGCATAATCATGATGATATTTGTGGATTATGTGTGTGAATGCAGGGCATGTGTGGGACCGTGTACGTACAATTTAAAGAATTTAAAGAAGAATAAACTTTCACAATCTGTTTTCTTTTGGTTTCACCTGTTCCTGAATCATTGCTCTTTTCCTTTTCCTTATTTTCTTTACTACAATTCTCAATTTGTCTCATTCACTTTACAAATTACAATACAATAAACTCTTGGAAGTTCACATTACATTTAAAATTAATGCCAGATGAAATTCCATAATACCCATTCATTCTTCCATATTATCTACATAAAATAAAAAAAAAAAAAAAAAAAAAAAAAAAAAAAACACAAAAAAAAAAAAAAAAAAAAAAAAAAAAAAAAAAAACAAAAAAAAAAAAAAAAAAAAAATAATAAAAAAACAAAACAAAACAAAACAAAACAAAAACAAAACAAACAACAAACAAAAAAAACAACAAAAAACGACAGAGACAAACAAGACAGGGAGCGGGACCTATGGGGGGAGCGCTACATCGGAAATCTCCGCTAGTCGACTGAATGTTAGTCGGCGGCAACTCGTTCCGTTCCGGACCCGACTTGATGTTTAAAAAAAAAAATAAATAAATAAATAACCGATTCAACATTTATCCAAATATGACCGACTCCAATACAGAACTAGATACATATGTCAAGCCTACAAAGTAGCTCCCCAAACAGAGCCATTACTAAACATCCAACTAAAAATAAATGACCTCAATGCCACTTAAATATGTACTGACCGAATAAATGCCAATCCCATCTTGGCGTACAAACTCTCCAACCCAACGAGAATACAACACACCATATTTATATATATATATGTTTACCAGAACGGCGGGTGAAGACAGAAGAGAGCTACTGGCAAGCTTCACTCGCGAAGAGCCCAAAGCCCCACCAGTAGATGCGCCACCTCCAATGAAGGAAGTAAGAGCCTGGGACGACTCGGAAGAATGTTGTTGGTAGCCCAAGGATTGAGATCCTTCCAAAGCTCAGCGGACTGCCCTCCGCCCAGCGAAGGGTTCCGGCCCGGTTCCGCTACTCTCCACGACGAAGTGGAAAAAAATGAATATGGCTACCAACGGAGGACGTGGCCTCTTACCGGAAAAGCAAAAGCAAAAAGAATGAGAGCGCCGAACACTGGCATAGCGAAGAAGGTTCCCCCTCCACCCTACAAAAAACACATACTCACATTCAACCCACGCTAAGCATTAACAACACACTTTACGCACAGAACACGTGCAAGACACTTCCCTGCACACTGTTATTAAAATGACAGCACACACACACACACACACACACACACCCTTCATCCAGGTCTAACTCTTTCCTCTCACACTACACCTATGTGAGGGTTTACTGAGGGGATGCATGATCCACACGGGCGGTGCACAAACTGAATGTGACAGAGGAGAGGAGCTACCCCCCCCCCCCCCCCCCCCCCCCTCTCCTCTGCACTCCACATACTAGGTGTAAGCCGCTGTCAACCTCTGTGACGAACAGCCCATTAAAACTCAATGTATAAGTTCAAAAAATTCCTTTCAACGTAACAAACACATAATAAAAGGCATAGAGATGGTGCTATGATCGTGTTTTCATAGCCTTTGCTCCACCTCTCTCCCAAAGCCATAAAAAAAGCTAATTCAAGAATACAATAAATCTCCATTACAGAATCTCGCAGACGTGCAGAAGTAAAACCATGCAGCTAGCTAGAGGTGCATCCTGGTCACGTCTTGTTCACAAGATGAATCTGGCACACACAGAAAGCCATACGTTTTGAGAGGCAGCCATCGTTCTCTGGTCGAAAAAAGAGGCCATGGACTAGAATAGTTTGGGAAACGAGACGTGAAGACAAGACAGTAGAGCTCAAGTTCAACCCAAACCTTAGCATTAACTTGAGTTATGTCGGAAAATCCACTAGATCCATGTCGAATGTACATACCAAAAATGTTATCGAGAGTTCGAGAGAGAGAGAGAGAGAGAGAGAGAGAGAGAGAGAGAGAGAGAGAGAGAGAGAGGGGAGGCGGGGGGAGGGGTGAAGAAGCGAGTATGTATATATTCAGGCTGGAAATCTGCTCTTCAACAGCCTAGAAATTAAAACCGAAGTAAAAATAAAAATGAATCGTTAACAGAAATGCATGTCTTTGTTTCGTCCAGTGATAGAAAAAGAAAATCCAAGCGGTGTTCTCATGTGCAAAGGACGTTTTGTCACGACATTTTAGAAACAAAAGAAACAAATAGCAGTCAACGAACCGAAATATTTCGTTTTATTCCATTTACTATCCTTCGCTGGCTGCTTTGGGGGTGCTGTTGGATTCTTTTTTTCAACCCTTGCTGGTGAGAACACCACAGAATTATGGACTGTGGTGTGTCTCTATTTGACACAGGAGCTCAGACGCAATCAGCTGTGTCTCCCTGATGAGTTCCGATCCAGCGGACGAAAGGCCTAGGAGAAGGCAATGCAAACAGATTTGCCTTTGAGAGGGTTTACAATGGTTCTCTGGGGCAATTAGTGAAGGGTTTTCTCATTATTTATAATATATTCCCCATTTTATTTTAATCTTCATGTTTCTTTCTCTAAAAGTTCAAATCTTTGCCAAGTCATTACTATCACGACTGAAGAATTGTTTGCCTGCACTTGTTTTTTTTCCTCACTACGTAACTGTTCAGATATATATGTATATATATATATATATATATATATATATATATATATATATATATATATATATATATATAAAATACCACTAAAATGCCTAATAAAATTCTTAAAATGCTCGACCCCTTGGGGAGCAACATCTGTTAAAAAAATAGGATGGTAAAAGGAAGTTTTAAAATCGACAGCTCTGTTTTCGAGCGCTGGCTCTCGTCAGGATGGTTTTGGGTTGTCTACTGCTGGTGTTATATGGCCCAGTGTCACTGTTTGCACGTGCGGATTGGCTGCACGTGTTGTTCGGTTTTCAGGTTGTTTACAGTTCAGGGTGCGTTTGTTTGACAACGATTTCCATTTGTGCCTGCAGTTGTTTACTATTTCTACTTTAGTATTAGAGTTGCTAAGTGTGGTTTGCATAGTATTAACCATTTTTCTGTTGAACATAGGTTGCATCTTTTAGAAATGTTGTTGTATGGTGATGCCCTTTTTATGATTTTCCAGGATATGTTATAGTTTATTTTTTTGTCTTTAAGTCTCCAAATATATTTGCTCAGTTCTGTTTGGTTTTTGTATTTTTCTTTGTTGAATGACTGTTTATGGTTTGCGTACCTGGTTTTGAAGTGATTTTCAGTGATCCCTATGTATGTTTCTTTTTCATTTTCTGATGTCACAGTGGCTTGGTATACAATGTTGTTATAGAGGCATTTGTTGCTTAAGGGACACTGTTCTCTTTTAGTACAATTGCAGGATTTCCTTTCTTCACCCTTCTTTGTTGTGTTGCTTTTCATTTTGTTGGATAAATCAATTATATTTTTAAGGTTAGGCATGCATGAATATGATAGTTTGATGGTGTTCTTGTTGAATATTTTGGACAATTTGTGTTCTTTTGGGAAGGATGCTGTCAATATTTTAAAGAATTATCCAATGGTTCAAAAAACTTAACAAACAGAAACACAGTATTCATCACATTCGACATAGTAGACTTCTACCCATCCATAGATGAAGAGCTACTCACTAAAGCTCTGAAATTTGCTAATAAACACACAGACATAACAGGGTCAGAAATGGAAATCATTCTTCACACCAAGAAAACTTTACTCTACAGTAGAAATGAAACATGGATCAAGAAAACGAATAAAAACTCACACATTTGATGTGACCATGGGATCGTACGACGGTGCCGAAACATGCGAACTGGTCGGACTGTTTATGCTATCCACATCCAAAAACAACTCGGAAAAGCAAGTCGGACTGTACAGAGACGACGGCCTCGCCGCGCTAAACAACAATCCAAGAACCATCGAAAACAAGAAAAAAGACCTATGCAAAATTTTCCAAAACCAAAACTTAAAAATCACCATCGAAGCAAACAAAAAGGTAGTGAACTACTTAGACATAACACTTGACCTCAACAACCACATATATAAACCATACAAGAAACCTAATGACACACCCATTTATGTAAACATCAAAAGCAACCACCCACCATCTATACTAAAAACCATACCCAATGGCATAAACAAGAGATTATCTAATCTGTCAAATAATGAAAGAGTATTCAACAACGCAGCAGCAGAATACCAAGAGGCATTGCAAAAAAGTGGTTACAGTTACAAACTACAATACAACCCAGATAACAACATGAACAAAAACAAAAAAAAAGCAGGAAAAGGAAAATCACATGGTACAACCCTCCATATGATGGACGAGTAAAAACAAACGTAGGGAAAGAATTCTTTAAAATATTGACAGCATCCTTCCCAAAAGAACACAAATTGTCCAAAATATTCAACAAGAACACCATCAAACTATCATATTCATGCATGCCTAACCTTAAAAATATAATTGATTCCATCCAACAAAATGAAAAGCAACACAACAAAGAAGGGTGAAGAAAGGAAATCCTGCATTGTACTAAAAGAGAACAGTGTCCCTTAAGCAACAAATGCCTCTATAACAACATTGTATACCAAGCCACTGTGACATCAGAAAATGAAAAAGAAACATACATAGGGATCACTGAAAATCACTTCAAAACCAGGTACGCAAACCATAAACAGTCATTCAACAAAGAAAAAATAAAAACCAAACAGAACTGAGCAAATATATTTGGAGACTAAAGACAAAAAAAATAAACTATAACATATCCTGGAAAATCATAAAAAAGGGCATCACCATACAACAACATTTCTAAAAGATGCAACCTGTGTTCAACAGAAAAATGGTTAATACTATGCAAACCACACTTAGCAACTCTAAATACTAAAGTAGAAATAGTAAACAACTGCAGGCACAAATGGAAATCGTTGTCAGCAAACGCACCCTGAACTGTAAACAACCTGAAAACCGAACAACACGTGCAGCCAATCCGCACGTGTAAACAGTGACACTGGGCCATATAACACCAGCAGTAGACAACCCAAAACCATCCTGATGAGAGCCAGCGCTCGAAACAGAGCTGTCGATTTTAAAACTTCCTTTTACCATCCTATTTTTTTTATATATATATATATATATATATATATATATATATATATATATATATATATATTGTAAGTAACAAATTATTACCAGAAAATGAAAATACATCCCCACAGTTTCACATGCGAGAGAGAGAGAGTCAGAGACACCGAGATAGACAGAGGAGGTGGGTGGGGGAGTGACGGGGGTACAATGTAAGTCCCGATAAGAATCTTTATCACTTTAAACCCTCCTGTGATGTACACACAGAGCAACAATATAAAAATGACATGTCAAAGGTTGATGTCCTTAAGTGATGTACACACAGCAACAATTACGAAATGACATTGTCATATGTTAATGTCCTTAAGTGATGTACATAGAGCAACAATAAAAA
>JADBJO010004565.1:157500-160000 GCA_016801955.1 Conus betulinus
ACACACACACACACACACACACACTGAGAGCCCATATATATACCGGAATTCAGAAACACCAATTCTGTGTGACTACATGTATATCCATTACATGGTAGTCAAGGGTCATTAAAAAGTATGGAACTGGCTGACATATTACTCGTAAGAGTCGAACAGCTTATGGGTGTATATGGATTGGGGAAGGGGAGAAGAGGGAGGAAGATGGGGGGGGGGGGGGGGGGGGGGGGGGGGGGGGGGGATGAAAAGCCTTGCTCTACGTGCAAATTAGACGCCGAACCATACTGATATGGAATATGCCTTGAATAAGATTTTAACGTTTCAAAAATTCGCGAATTGGTTTCTAAAAAAAAACAAACAAACAAAAACCTGTTAGGGGGGAGGGAGGCATCGAGGAGAGGGTGGGGCGGTGGAAGAATTAAAAATATCTTCCAAGTGGATGAGATTTAATAAGAGTAACAGCCAACATTGCCAGGCTCCAGCCGTTCTCATAACTGGGATTAAAAACACTTGACAAAGTCAACGGAAGCTTGAAGGACTTCATCTTATCATGAAGAGGCTGAAAGTGATTTTTTTTTGTACTAGTACAGTCAAATAAAAAATGAGGATATCGAGAGTCTGACCACATGCACAAGCAGGTGCCGGTTTTAAATACCTACCTAACCAACCATTAACCCGCAGCCTATGTACAAGGTTACGATTTGGGATTGGCCCTGGAGGATTACAACATTTGCTTGCTTGGTTTCGTCATATCCCATCTGTGCTTCCGAGCTGAATCTTCCAGATATTGTATCTGTCTTATGTTCCAGATTGAACTTGTCAGAATGTGGATAGCTTCAGATGAAGAAAGAAGGATATCACAATTCAAAACATCAGATTTATTTCTTGCAGCTTCCTTAGCATAAAAAAGTCAGCTAAATCATTGCCACGTAAACTAGAGTGCCCTGGAACCCATACAGAGTTACATCGATACCCCGGGTTATTAACTGATGAATGAGAAATAAGATCTCACACACCAAGTCTGAACGACTAGATTTTGATTGACAATGTAAAGCCGTAAGCGCTGATTTTGAGTCTGATAGTATAAGTATTTGTCTATGTATAACGGGCATGTCAAGTATAAAATCTAGTGCTTTCAAAATAGCAAATAACTCTGCTGTAAATATAGAACATCCTTTCGTAATATGGAATTTCTTTCTGATGCTAAGCGCTGGTATTACAAAGGAAGCCCCAACATCGGAAGAATCTAAAACAGAACCATCCGTGAAAATGTGTAGATGGGAATCGTATTTCCTGTCTATCAAGTCTTTGGCATAGGATGATAGTAACAGAGGATTATCTTTTTTATTTAAATCTCCGTAAGAGAGTAGATTATTTCAGCCTGCTCTGACAACCACGAAGGGTATGAACAACATGGAACCTGGGCAATACCATCAAGAGACAGGTTGCAGTTCTGAAACAATGGGGAAACATAATCACCTAGGGACATGTATACCGATTTGTTACGGATCTCTCTTGAAATATACGTGCTGCCATCCAGTTCAGTCATTACTGATTTGGGATGGTTCTAGCCCTCACTGTAAAATTACAGGCGCAACTTAGCCTGTGTTCATTTAAGGGTAACACACCAGCCTCCTTGTACGTCAAATCAATTGAAGCCCATCGGGGAAGTCCTAATGCAATTTTAAAGGCTAACGAGTCAATACTGGTAAGCTTGTGTAAATCTGTCTTTCCAGCTGTAAAAAAAACTTCTTGGCCATATGACAGAATTGAACGAACTAACCCTGAGGCGACATAGACGAGATTAGATCCCAGTTAATCAGAGGTATGGCAGAAAGAACACGTAATAACCCATTTTTTTTCCTAGCCTTTTCTACTAGGAAATTTATATGTTTACTCCAAAAAAGTTTATAGTGGAAGATTACTCCGAGAAACTTAACTTGTTTGCTTGGGTATATCAAATTATTATCAACCCTTATAGAGATAGCTTCTCTGCCTTCAAACGCAATTGTTTTCTTTGTAAAGACAACAAAGACAGTTTTTGTGAGCAGATAAACCAAACCCATTTGATTTCATGTAATGAAAAATATTGTCAACTATTTCCTGATACTGTTCAATGATTTTCTTTCTTTTGGTTTGTTGTTTGGAAAAATTGCAGTTTACATTTCTCCACAGAGCAATATCATCTGCATATAGAGCTAATGTGGCACCCTTTTGTATTAACCTGTTTAATATCGTAAAGCATTAGCGAGAAAAGTGTTGGAGCGATTACACTTCCTTGGGGAACACCCATGTTAATAGTCTTAGAAGTTGATAAAGCTCCATGTAGATTGACTTGGATAGTTCTGTCCGATAAGAAAGCTTTTTTAGAATTGGAAAAAAACGACCTCGTATTCCTACTTCATGTGCTTTGAACAACAATTTAGAATGCCATACTGAATCGTAGGCTCTATGAACATCAAAGAACGTTGCAAGGGTCGAATAACGCTTGGCAAGAGCTTTT
>JADBJO010004565.1:172500-175000 GCA_016801955.1 Conus betulinus
ATAGAAACAAGAGATAGTGAATGTATTGCAAAAAGAGAGGTTAAGGGAGTAAAAGCTGGACAAGCAAAACAGACAAATGCATGAAACAGACAGAAAGTTCCCTTAGGTCTCCTGTCTTCCACATAACTTTGTTTCATTAAGAACACTTCCTGTGACACCAAGACTCGACTTGTATGACCCCCCACCCCCCCACCCCCACCCCCGACTGTTGTGCTCTAATGTAGACCCCACCAGAAACGCAGCCAGCCAGAAACAAAAGTGAAATCACATCATTCGTTCTCTAAATATGCCACATTTTTCTCAAAAGTGAAGCAAAGGACAAGACGTTTTGTTTCGCTCACGAGGGCTCCGAATTTTCGTAAGCGACAATCAGTTACGATTCATCTACAGTCTATTAATCATCCGTGTGGTACCAGGTCTGTTCATTATTTGTTTTGTTTTGTTTGTTTGTTTGGGGCTGTTTGTTTGATTTTTTTTTCTGACAAAATAGAATTTATGTAAACAGATAAACGTATCGATACGCGTTCGAAATGCATAATCATAATTCACAAAATAAAAAAAAGGAGGCACAGTAAGTAGTCAACTGAAAAGGCATGAAACCAACCCATGCAGACAAATACACGAAACAGACAGAACGTTTCTCTAGGTCTCCTGTCTTCCACATAACTTTCTTTTACGAAAAAGACTTCTTGTGACACCAAGACTCGATTTGCATAAAAAAAAAAACGACTGCAGCGTTCTAATGTAGACCCCCACCATGACTCTACTTGTCTTCCATGGTCCCCAGAATTCCGCAGGAACTCAGAAATTAGGTGACGGGGTGGGGTTGAGATATAGAGTAAGTTGGGGTGGGTGGGTGAGTGGGTAGGAGGGGCTGAGGGTGTGTGTCATTTAAACGGCCTCGGTCCAAACACAGCTGAAATCCTTGTTGGAACGCCATAAAGAGAGAGAGAGAGAGAGAGAGAGAGAGAGAGAGAGAGAGAGAGAGAGAGAGAGAGAGAAGAGAGAACTCAGAACTCAGAAAACCTTTATTCAACCAGGGATTGAGACTTTAGGCACAGCCTGTTCTTTCTGTCTGCCCTTGCTTTGTTCAGCTACAGAGAGAGAGAGAGAGAGAGAGAGAGAGAGAGAGAGAGAGAGAGAGAGAGAGAGAGAGAGAACACTGAACATGTTTATGTCATTAGCTATACAGCCTTAGTGACATGTAGGGCACAGCACAAAAAAAAAAAAAAATGAACAACGAAAGTAACAAACATGAAATAAACATCAATCAATTATGAAATAAACATCAATCAATTGAACGCTTGAAATACGAGCAAAATAGGCCAGTATCTCGACCATTCAGTTTGATATTATTCATAAAAGTAAATATGTAAATACCATCACCAAAAAATATTTTGCTACTTCCTGTAGCATCATTTTTCATTTGAACGTCGTAATTCTAGTTGATCATGACCTCTGCGCGTATTTCCAATGCCTCTGCAATATATCTGGCAAGTGATTTCACTGAATTATCGTCATATTTCAGTTTTAAAACCCCAAATGTGTCCTAATTTATGACAACAGTCTTTTGAAAAAAAAATTACACACTTTTATCACGTACAGCACTGTAATTTTTGCAATGAAACAAAAAAGCGACTCATCCTCCCTAAGAAAGCCCACACAATGGACAAGGCGATGTTGTAGATGATTAGGACCAGTATAGGACCATGTTTTATTGGCATTTTGACCAAGAGTCCTTGTTCTAAGTCTGGAGAGACAAATTTTATGCCATCTGTTCGTTATTACTGAAATATACTTTTCTGTTTCGAATATACTTTTAAAGCCATAAACCAGTTATGTTTTTTCCGTGTTTTCCATTTTAGAAATGCCAGTTTTTGTTTATATGAAGCTATCATCCTGTCTTTGAATTCCAGAATAAAACCATCCTCATAACCCACTCCCTGGCACATCAATACAATCCCAAATCCGCGAGTAGTCAAAGTCTTCTTAACAAAATACACCCAATTTTTCTTTCCCCCCGTCATGCTCATTCATGGAAAAGCCTGTTTACAAAGTCTTGAGGCAAGAAGACTCCGCAGTTTTAGCCAGTATTTTATACATTTAATGGTTTGACTTAATATACACGTGGGTGGGTATCTGCCGGTTTCGCCATAGATTATAGTATTCGAAGAATGTGAAGGAACATTTTAAAAGCGCTTAACTGCAAACTGGTGTGTGTACTTTTTTTTTCTAAATCTTTGTTGGTATAAAGTCCTCATATTTCAGCACTATATGTAAGAACTGGCTCAATTTTGGCATCAGAGAGTTTCCAGAATATTCTTGGATCAATTGAGTTAAGTTTGCGCAAAGCTCTGAAGATCTCTGTAATACTTTTTTTTTTTCCCTTTTCATCAAGTCTCTGTTACAGCGTTTTGTACAATCAACTTTGTTGTAAAAGTCATGCCTAAGTAGTTGTAGGAATTAGTTACTATAACCTCACTGGTGCCATAAAACCATT
>JADBJO010004565.1:182500-187500 GCA_016801955.1 Conus betulinus
GAGGACTTTATAAAGCTTAAATACTTTTTAAATGCTTACATGGTCGAGGAATTAGTGTGAAGTTTGATAACGTTTTAAGAAAAAAAGAACCGCTGAGTGTAATGACTGAAACTATAACTAGATTATTATTATTTTTTCCAGAACATTGCTTTTTCATTGGCAACAATCCATAACTGAAGAAAATCAGTCGACTGAATAGTGACAAACATGTAAAGTGACTGATTTCATAGTTAGGTGAGGATTAAAATGTCAAAACCAAACACTAACGATCAAAACCAAACACTACACTTAACAAAACACAATGGAAGCAACAGGACACAAAGACATTTGAGCGCAACAGAGCAGCCGCCTTCCTGGAAATAAGAATTAGAGAAGACGGGGCCCATCCTTGCAGGACTCCATTCCATGCAGTGTCTGTGGAAGACTTTGTGCCTCAAGAATTGGTCTTCATTCCCACATGAGGACCCACATCAGCAGATAACCTGTCTGCCTGCTCATGCGTCGGACACGACGGGAGAATCCAACATCGGGGGTAGAGAGTATAGGGCAGCAATGAGGTTACTCTGCGGATCTCCCTGCTACTCGGTCTGTAAAATTAGCACGTATCAAGTAGCCAGACTAGCAAGCTTACTCGTGAGAAAAAAAAAAAAGAAAAGCTAGTGGTTAGCCGTCGCTGGCTCTGATCCACACACAGACTTTGCTGGCACTCCGGACTGGTTATAAACTTACGACGGCCAAACTATGCCGTCTTCTGAGCATCCTAGCATCGGATCATTATGCTGTGAAATTTGAATTAGATATCGTTTTTGGAACAAATTCAACATCTTGAAAGAATCACCTTTTGAATCCTCATCAATCTGCTTACAGACAAGGCCATAGTTGTGAGACGGCACTCCTCCGTATAGTCAATGACCTCCTCTGCGGGCTTGACGATGGGAATGTTTCCTTATTAGCGATTTTAGACCTCTCCGCAGCATTTGACACGATCGATCATAATATTTGTGTTCTCACGGCTTCAAACTTCCTTTGGATTCAAAGACACAGCTCTCGACTGGATTATCTCTTACTTGACTGGACGGACTCAGACAGTGTGTGTACAGGGTAGATACTCAGACAGTTCTCCTCTTAGGTACGGTGTGCCTCGGGGTTCTGACCTGGGGCCAGTCCTTTTTGTGCTGTATGCCAGTCCTGTGTGTCTGACGTCATCAGTGGTCACGCCATGTCGCATGGGAGCTTTGCTGACGATACTCAGCTTCATCAGTCGGCTCCATTGCTGAAATTGACTCACTGATTTCTCGGACGCCGGGCTGCTTTGCAGACCTGAAGAACTGGATGACAACCAACAAACTACAACTAAACGACGACAAGACGGAGCTCATGTTCGTGACAAAACAGCCTAACCATCTTTTTCTGCCTTCAATTTTCACTATCAATGACTACTGTCTCTGTCTCCACCTCTGTCCGCAGTCTAGGGGTCATTCTTGACCAATCCCTCTCCTTTGAGAAACAGGTTTCAATAGTTGCAAGACTGCTTATTTAGAACTAAGAAGAATCAGCTCCGTACGTCACCTTCTCTCTACAGAAGCTACAAAAACTCTCATTTGTGCATTTGTCTTATCTAGAATAGATTACTACAACTCACTTTTGGCTGGCCTTCCAAAGTACCTGATAGAAAGATTACAGCGATCCAAAATCATGCAGCAGCCTGAGTCGTCTGTAGAGCAGAAAATATGATCACATTTCGCCTCTACCTCCCTCTCTTCACTGGCTATCTGTCTCAAACCGTATCTCGTACAAAATCTCAACTCTAACTTTCTCTGCTCTCTTTGAAAATGACTCTTATCTCTCTCAGATCTCCTTAAAATCTACACTCCCTCTCGACAATTACACTCCTGTGCTGACGACCGCCTTCTACGAATGACTCGCCTCAGGACTACTACTGGTGAAAGATCTTTCTCTTTTCAAGCTCCAGCGACGTGGAACAGGCTGTCAGACTCTCTCAGACATTCAAATTCTATCTCTTCTTTCAAGTCTAAACTTAACACCCATCTATTTTCTCATAATTAGTCAATGCTCGGGAGGGGGGGGGGGTGTACAACCTAACTCATAGCCGTCTGGGCCTAGTGTATGTATATGTTCTCTATTACATTATTTGTTGTATGATTGAACGTTATAGGATTTAGTTTTTTGTAGTGGTGCTTGAAAAATAAGTTAATGCCATACTCGTGGGATTAGGATTTGAAAGTTATTGTAGTAACAGTATTTGTAGTGGGGTGTAAGGTGTACTACTGTATACGAGAAAGGTGAATGTTGTATGATTTTGTAAAGCGCTTAGAGAAATTCGTTTTGATTAAGCGTTATATAAGAAACCGTTCTTTCTTCTTCTTCTTCTTCTTCTTCTTCTTCTCAAACGTTTATGGCGTCACGTCTCTTTATCAGCAGCTGTTCATCGTTCTGACTGCTAAATTGAATCAGAGAACAACAAGGAAATGGCTAGATATCGCGGTAGTCCCCCCCCCCCCCCCCCCCCCCCCCCCACACACACACACACATACACATACACACACACACCATCTTGCCCAGACACACATCTGATTCTTGTGTTCACTGTGGTACCTGAAATCAGATAAGGGGAATACGCATCGAATTGACGGGCAGAGAGCGAAAGAGAGGGAGCGAGAGAGAGAGAGAGAGAGAGAGAGAGAGAGAGAGAGAGAGAGAGAGAGAGAGAGAGAGACAGACAGACAGACAGACAGACAGACAGATGGAAAGATACAGCCAGACAGACAGATAGACAGACAGACAGAAACATAGAAAAACATACAGCTACACACAAACATACATAGAGACATACAGATCACACATACATACATACATACATACATACAGACAGACAGACAGAAACTGAGAGAGACAGACAGACACACAGAGAAAGAGACAGGCTTAGATGGGTAGCTGGTTTGAAACTGAGGTGACGGCAACCAGAAATTGAAGCAAGATAAAAAACAACAACAACAACAACAACAACAACAACAACAACAACAAGAAGGAATTACAAATCCATCAAACGAAGGAACAATCTAAAGGGAAAAACACTGCGTGTTTTGAACTCTTTAGTCTTCTTCAGACAAAAAAACAAACAAACAAACAAACAACAACAGTAACAACAACAACAACAACAACAACAACAACAACAACAACAACAACAACAACAACAAACATTCGACACAATGAAGTTGAAGGATAAACAAGCAGTCACTAATCTCAAATTGGGTGCAAAAATTGAAAGTCAGAAGAATCAAGTTATCTTAAGTATTAATTCTCTTAGATATTGTACATCCTTTTGAAAATTGCAGCTAAGGGCAATTTATTTTGTTTTGATCATGATTTTTGGGACGAGAGTTCTGAATTTTCGTAGGTAACAATTGTGTATAACGTTACCCTACAGTTTCTTAATCATCTGAGTGGTGCCGGATTCGTTTGCTTGTTTGCTTTATCTTTTACATATTCATTATTGAAAGAACATTTATAAAAACGGAGAATCATATGAATAGGTTTGAGAAATACGTGATGATGATAACTCACAAAATAAGAGGGGACACTCACGGAAGTTAAATGAACATGAATGAAAGGAATATCAGAAAGAAAAAAGTAGCTTTTTTCAGACAGAGGTGTCAACTAACTTTTACAAAAAGACAGGAAAAGCATAGAAATAGAAGAGACAGACAAAAAGGTTTTTAAGGTCTCCTGTCTTCAGTATCATGAAGGTGGGTTGTTGTGACCAATACACTGTCCCAATGACATTTTTGTTAACATTTACACAGGATCTGAAGAGAAACACTCCCTTTGTCATCACGAACCCTGCTGGGAGGAAGGATCTATATTAAGCCAGCCCTTTCACCTAGACGCACTGAGACATAGACTTTGCCACTCCCCCTGTCCCCCCCCCCCCCCCAAGGCAGAGAGAGAGAGAGAGAGAGAGAGAGAGAGAGAGAGAGAGAGAGAGAGAGAGAGAGAGAGAGAGAGAGAGAGAGAGAGAGAGAGAGAGAGAGAGAGAGAGAGAGAGAGAGAGAGAGAGAGAATAAGAGTCAGACAGAAGGACATACAGACAGATGGACAGACAGACAGACAGACAGAGAGGCAAAGACAGAGACAGAAGGAGAGGCAGACAGGGAGAGAGGAGAGAGGTAATATACATTCAGGCTAGAATCCTGCTCTATTACACTTTAGCATTGAAATCTAATGGCTTAATACATAAATAGAGGTCTCGTTAACAGCATACGTGTATTCAGTCTTGTCCAGTAATGTTAAGAGAAACTCCTTCAGGTGCTCTAATACGCAGAGAACGTTCTGTCACGATATTGCAGAGAACCCAAGAAATAAAGGAGAGTCTGTGAACTAAACGGATCAGTAAAACTAGCAAAGGAAGTTATTTCTTTCGCACGAAACGTTGCAGGTCCACATTATTCTGCTAACAACAATCAACCAACAGAGCCATGGTAGGACTGAAAACTGGAGTGTTAAAGCTACAAAATACGCCGACTTACGAAGTCGTTCCATTCAGCCGGTAAAAGGCTATAAGTGCATGAATCTTACTCGAATCCATGCATATACATACTTCATTAATCATCAGTCCAACTGAAATGAGTGAGGTATTGTTTTGTTTCTCGGTTCATTTAAAGGAAAAGGGTTTGATATGGGAGAGAGAGAGAGAGAGAGAGAGAGAGAGAGAGAGAGAGAGAGAGAGAGAGAGAGAGAGAGAGAGAGGGAGAGAGAGAGAGAGGTGGGGAGAGGGGTAAACCAAAAGAAGAAAATGTTTGGTACAGGAGAATATGTCGTTTAAGACCATATACAAATAAGCAATGCACAAGGTAATACTGATAATAACTGTAGGACTGCGTAACTCTGAACTACTTTTAAACTGTTTTACGTGATATTGAGGAATGTGTGAGACGTCTCTTCATTTATAAGGCAAAACATGAGTGTAATAAAAACGGAAC
>JADBJO010004565.1:192500-194182 GCA_016801955.1 Conus betulinus
TCACACCACATTTTCTCAAAACTGCCCATAAAAACATTTCTATTCACAGAATCGAACGCCTTTCTGAAGTCCACAAAGGCAACATACAGTTTAGACTTTTTTTTTTTATAAGAAACTTTTGTACTAACGCATATAGGGTGAAAATATGATCTACGGTACTATAACCTGGTCTGAAGCCTGCTTGCTCTTCTATTATTTTTTTCTTCTTTCTCTACCCACTTTGAAAGTCTTTTGTTTAAAATATGTGTATACACCTTACTGACAACACTCGTTAGGGCAATGCCACGATAGTTATCTGGCAGGTTTGGATTTCCCTTTTTATATATTGGGACAACTATAGATTTCGACCAATCATCTGGGAAAAACACCAAGGTCAAACAATTTATTGAAATAATAAATAACTAAGAATCAAAAATTTTTGAATTGGCATGCTTCAGCATCTCACTAATAATTTTGTCCGGACCAGAACTTTTTCCGGCCTTGAGATCACCAATGCTGGCTTGAACCTCATGCCTGGAAATTGATTCATCGAACAAAACATCCGAAGCATCTGTTGTTTTCTCCCACATGGCTGAAACTCGATATTTCCTCTGGAGTAGAGATATACATCCACATCACAGACATTGTAAAAATGGTTATGCCACTGTTCAATTGTGATAGAGTTATATATGGCTGACTTTCTATTGACTGATCGAATAGTTTGCCAAAATGCCTTTGGATCGTTAATTGATTAAGTAAAGTTAATTTTCTTTGGTCAAATTCATCTTTTTATCTGTTTAACAATATTTGTTTTCTTTTCTTTCTTTTACGTACTCTTCTCTTTTTTTCTGCACGTGATTTCTTTGAAGCTCGTTTAAATTTCCTTAGTGACCCCTTAACTGCCTTCTTTTTTTCGATCACATTCCTTGTCAAACCAGTCGTTTTTCTTTTTCTTATTCCCCTTTTGTTCTCATCATGCAAGAAGCAGCGCTGCAAACTGATTTAACGAAAAGTTCAATGGAAATATTGATATCTGTATCTGGAGCTTGGTAGGCATTCTGTAGGCTTTCATCAGAGAGAGAGAGAGAGAGAGAGAGAGAAAGAGAGAGAGAGAGAGAGACAGATAGACAGACAGACAGACAAATAGGCACGAGAGAGAGAGAGAGAGAGAGAGAGAGAGAGAGAGAGAGAGAGAGAGAGAGAGAGAGAGAGAGAGTTTGGGTCGCGAAATAATATCATAAAGCAAAGACAAAGACCAAAAAGATCCGTTTTCCCTTTAATTCCGCTATCGTATTGCTATTAGATTATATAAATTGTTTCAACGATGACAATTGTCTCACATCCTATCACTGTCCTGTTGTCCCCCACTGGAATTTCATCCACTCAACCATCGATCGTCTAATGTCTGGGGAGATTCATATATATATATATATATATATATATATATATATATATATATTATATATATATATATATACGGAAAACTGAGAGCGTGCTGTTTTGGCAGGCACAACAACTTCGCAGATTGCTACAAACAGTAAGCAATTTCCAGGAAACAAAACAGAGGACAAACAGAACCTACTAAATGAGAGAAAAGAGGAGAGAGAGAGAGAGAGAGCGAGAGAGAGACGAAGGGAGAGAGAGAATAGAGTGATAGAGAAGAGATTCTTTACTTTGCCCCTAAGATCTGAATGCGATGTTGC
>JADBJO010004566.1:0-7500 GCA_016801955.1 Conus betulinus
TGTGGTGTGTGTGTGTGCGCGAGGGTGTGGTGAGGCGCCGCGCGTCATTTTTTAGTTGTGGTTTTGGTTGTTAGATGGTGTCTGGTCAGCTGCCGAACCTACTGAATGCGCCGGTTAGACCTCTCTCGTATTCGCGATTACTTCTCAAGCGTAACTAACAATATCATCTTGTATCGTCCCTTTCGTGCGAATATGCCCTCTTATATCCACTTCACCTTCCGCTTGTTGTTTGGAGGTCGCTGATTTTTGTGTTTATACCCTTGGTTTGGTGGGATAGCCTCAGCATTATAGCCAGTATGGTTCTATTTTGGTGCCAGCTGGTGTACCGATTAACGCAAGCTGAGTCCCGACTGATGAGTCCACAGTCAGGGACCGGAAAGGTCCTCGGCACTGAATAGGCTCTAATGAACAGTTCTGTTTTCATTAACACTTCATGACATGTTGAGTGCCCATTAAGGTGTTTATGTTTATTACTTTACCACCTCGTCTTTATTACTATTGCCTTTTTGTGTTCACCCATCCCATACTTTTACTTTTTCATACTATATAATGTTTTCAAATTCACCATATACGGACTACTTACTTACTTACTTCTTACTTACTTACTTACTTACTTACTTACTTACTACTTACGCCTGCAAACCCCTTCTGGGGCATAGGCCGCCAACAAGGGTCCTCCAGCATCACGGTCCAGGGCAATTCCCCCAGCTGTTCCAGGTTTTCCCCAACGCTGCCCACATCTGGCATGCAGGTTTCGACAACATTTGATCTTCGATGAATTATGGATATGCCATGGTGGTGTTACTGTTCAGTATATCTCCGTCTTGACCTGTTCTGATGGCTCTGAATTTCGTACACAAGAAATTGCCCATGTACAAGACGCTAGAATTCCGATGTTTAGCGCCTTTTGTCCAAGTGGTTTCAATGAGATTTTTTTTCGTTTGAAGTTGGAATGAATGTAGCAATTCTACGAATCGCAATACTCCCTGTTATTAGAACAGTCCCCTGCTGTGTATCTCGGTCATGTTTCACACTGCTCTGTTTGAGGGACAGTGCAAAAGAAGTGTTCAACGTAATTAGTCCCATTTCGTTCGCGTGGTATCCATTCTATTTGCCAGACCCATTTAACTCAGGATGATCTTTGTTGGAGGGATTTTTTTCGTTGTTGTACCCTTAAGCAGAAACACATTAATACTGCTAGATAGAGAGATATGAGAGATAGATAGATAGATAGATAGAGATTAGATAAATAGATAGATAGATAGATTTTTTGTTTTTCGTTTCATTCGCAGAAGAGGTGGTCAGTGCAAACTGTACAATCATTTTTTCAAGGTCCAGATGTGAAGAAACAATGCATGTCAGCAGAAACGGATGATGTCTGTATCTTACTGTTTGTGCTCTGTGGAAACTTGCTTCTTACACAGCTGGCTGAAATATTCCACGTTGTGCTTCAAGGACGTAACAACAAGACATGAGCACCATCGCTGTTAAACCGAAAGGCTGACAAGTCCTTGACAGCGACTGCCGCAATAGAGAAAGACAATCAGGGCGCGTATGCAAAGGAGTGACAAGGATTGTAACCAACAGTAATAGGGAGAGAAAGAGTGCAGCCAGTAGAAGACTGTGTAATCATCAGATTAGCCAGACAAGCATTTGCTTGCAAAAGCTGCAGTGACTATGTCACTAACGAATTGAGTTGTGCAGCAGCAGTATGCGCTACAATTCACGTTGATACAATCCCATTGGTTCCCGAGTCCAACAGGGGCTAGTCGGTGGTTAGCACGATGCATTGTGCTGTGTGAACAACATTTATCTGACATTCTGCTGTTTCACTCTTTCTTTCTTGTTTTTAAATAGTGGAAGTTGCTCTGGAATGCGAAAGGATGGCTTTTGTGGTGATTAGAGTTGAGAAGTAAAAGAATGATCAGGAAACAGCTCTTGCTTGGGATGATCATTTTCTCTGCCTGCTGCCCCATTGCCTGGTTGTTCTTTCCTGATATCATCTGGATGTCGGTCAGACGTTCACATTCATTTGAGGTAGTAAGTTGAAGGACATGTACACACTAACATAGACAACGACTTGTCAAAGGGAGTGAGTTCCTCCCAACTGGCAATATGTTCACGCAATACCCTATACATGATCAGTTGTTAAACGCTGTTGCTGTTGCATGACTCGACTACCTGGTATTTTGAAAGTGGATAGGAACCTTTCTGGAATCACAATTCAGATGTTGCTATGTATATGCGAGGTTTATGTGATGTTTGATGTCTGTGGCGGTTTCTGGCTTTGCTCACATACTGTGCTCTAATGCAATGATGGCAAATGCGGGTTCATAGAATGGGGTTGCTCTGATTTAAACCTCATAAGATCTTGAACAGTCTCTTTCAACTAATACATTGGAGTGGAAGAGTTCAACAGTGTTTCCAAAATGTGTAAGCGACCCTAACGCACCACCCCGAACAAAGTTCCTTCTTTGTTTTTGTTTTTGTCATAATACTGGGGCGGCAGAGAAGACAGTACAGAAAGACTGAATGTTCCTGGAGTATCTTTCTCCTTGTGCCCAGAAGAATAGGCACCGCCATCCGCTTACGCTGTTACTAATATGCAACATCTACAACTACTGGCAAGTAATCCAATCACCACATGCACGATTGCTTGGGCTGAATTACATCGAAATGAAAATTAGCTGTTGTTTCTCGATTTTCAGGTGAGTTCCAACTCTCGGAATTGTTCTGCATCTCGAAGCGTTTTCCCGAGTTATCCTTACCCGTTTTTTTTCGTGGTGGAATATGACTGAGATTCTGAAGGCAAGGTCATCTTTTTTATTGTTTGTGTGTTTCTGTGTTGTTGGGTTTCGTCTTAGAACACAGGTAACTCATTTCCATTGAGGGTTTGCAAGGTTTACTTAGTTAAGAGACGCATGATCAGGGCGATTGACGATGAAGGTAAGCTTGAACATCTGTGCTTTCATGTTTCAGTTTGATTTGATTTTCATCGAATCTCCAGTGATTTTATAGTATGATGAAACTGATTTAAATGACAACTAAAGGCCAGTTTCATCTCAGCAACAACACACCGTCGATGTATCAAGTCCAGGACCATCTCATCCTCACTCACTGGGTTTCTGCCAATGTTTTGGCCTTTAGCCAAACCACCCACCAGACTGGCTATTCACGGTATTATAGGCTTCGTCATCGCGTATTCCATATTCCTGTTTGTGGGTCTGTTCTTTAAACATGAAGAAGTAAGTCCGGAGGAAGTGAACGAAGCATCTGTACCTGTCACTTTGTGGCTTGGCGAACAGAAAACTAAGCAAAAGCAGACGGCTTAGTTCATAACGTTTCATACCATACTTTTGTTTTCCAGTCTACGAGAAAGGACGCATAAAGCTTAAAAAAAAAAAAATCAAGCACAGATTACGGTTTCAAACGCCTGGCACCGATTATTTTCTTCATTTTTTTTTTGGGGGGGGGGGGGGGGGGGGGGGGGTGCCCGGGCCGCGCTCCGATAAGGGAAAAGACGACAACAAAAGGGAAATACAGATCAAACGAAAGAGGTAAAGTAAGGAGGAGGAGCAAGAAGACAAAGAAACAAAGGAGAGAGAGAGCAGAGAGTAGTAAAGTAAGGAGAGAGAGAAGACACGTAGAGAGAGTACAGACAGACCCGACAGGAGAGACAGACAGATACAGACAGCCATCAGACAGACAGACGACAACTACAAAGACAGAGAGACAATAGAGAGAGACGAGAGAAGGAGTGGTGCAGCGCCCGCGCCGCGCGTGTCCGTCTGTGTGATGTGTGTGTGTGTGTGTGTCTGTTTTGTGTGTGTATGTGTGTGTGTTTGTGTGTGTGTGTGTGGCCTGTGACATTGTGACAGAGAGAGAGAGAGAGAGAAGTCGATGAGAGAGAGAGAGAGGAGAGATAGATTGAGAGAGAGGGTTGTTTACAATATGGACCTTCCAAGATTTCGTGTAAGCCGTGCCCTTGCACACATACTATATGCAACGTGGTAAACGATTATAAATAACTTCTCTCTCCTCCTCTCTCCTCTCTCTCTCTCTCTCTCTCCTCTCTCTCGGCTCTCTCTCTCTTCTGCGTTGTGTGTGCTGTCCTGTGTGTGGCGTGCCGCGCGTGCATGTGTGTGTGTGTTGTGTGTGTCCCCCCCCTCTGTGTGTGTGTGTGTGTGTGTGTGTGTGTGTGTATATTGGCATGCCCTGGTGTTTTTTGATTTATATTTGTAAGTAAAGGTTGTATGGAAACCCATGTGTGTGTGTGTGTGTGTGTGTGTGTGTGTGTGTGTGTGTGTGTGTGTTGTGTGGTGTGTGTTTGATTTAACGTCTTTCACATGGGCGTGTTTTTAGACGATATGTGATTATTTGTAAATGATATACATCAAGATGACATTGATATTATTATACAAATGAAAACCTAATTAAAAATAAAGCTTAAATCACAGTGAACATGAAAGACATAAACATGTTTGCTTCAAAAATACTGAAATTTTCTACTAATGTACCCGATAGAACTGCGAAGTAAGTATTTTGATATTTTGACACATTAGCCAAACCCATGGATTTGCCCCCCTGAGTCCTTGAAGTGTGTGAGTGCTTAAAAGTGGTGTGTGTGCGTGTGTGTGTGCTGGTGCGTGTGTGTGTGTGTGTGTGTGTGTGTGTGTGGCGGGGTGTGTTCTGTTACTTCCCGTCCTGTTCGTGTGTGTGTGTGTGTGTGTGTGTGTGTGTCGTGTGTTTGTTGTGGTTGCGTGCGTACATGCCTGCGTGAGGAGGCGCACCCGCGCGGCATGTGTGTGTTGTGTGTGTGTGTGGGGGGGGGGGGGTTGTGGGTGTGTGTGTGTGTGTGTGTGTGTGGGCGTGCGTGTGTGGTGTGTGGATGCCTGCGCGGCAGGCGCACCTGGGGGGCGGCGTTGCAATGCGCGCCGGGCATGTGTGTGTGTGTGTGTGGTGGGGGGGGGGGGGGGGGGGGGGGGTGTGTGTGGTGTGTGTGTGTGGTGTGGTGTGTGTGTGCACATTAGTCTCTTGGCATTATGGCGTAATTCTTCACTATATTGATTTTTTTTTTTTTAACATTTTGGAAGTAGTGATGGATGTTTTTGTCCAAATCAGATTTAATAATCAATTTTGATTTTCATTTTGTGCATTAATTTATGCCAGTATTGATATATGTCATAATACTGCTTAGACCCTATTAAATGTAGAACCTATTAAATCTAGACCTGTTAAATGTAGACGGTGTGTGTTTTGAAGCACACATGCATATTTAGCAGTCATTGTTATGAAAGTCATACCTATTATTCTTATGAATTCAGTTACTGTTATATTATACCCAGTAAGGGTGGGGAACAAAATCTATACTGAATTTACACGCACACACAACACACACACACACACACACACACACCACACACACATACACACACAAACACACACATATTCATACTTACATTCACGAGCATCACGCACGCACCCACGCTTGCACACACACACACACACCACAAACACCACACACACACACACACACACACTACACACACACAAACTCACCTCCTCTCACTCTCAGAACGACTGTTCTAATCGGCAGGCAGTAGAATCATTGGAAAAAGGTGTATTTTTAATGGGTCTTAATTTCATCTTGTGAGTTTTTAATACCATCTTACCTTGCATTCATTTTAACATTCGCTTTAAATCCATCCGCACCTAAGCCACACCTAGCATTCACATTACAGCCCAGCAATAGGCAAGTTCAGACATGTGTCAGGTCACCATAAATCAAAGCACCAGACGAGGACACAGAGATGCTGCTGAGTCACGTTGGTGGTGGGATTGGTGGTGCCTGTTTTAATGCAATGGATATGTAGGACACCACACACAATGTAACCACACCGAAGGGAATGATCAGGTGATTTAGAGTCAGGCTGAAATGAACGTCCTTGTGAAGCAAGGCTCTGATGATAACGCACCACACTCTTCACATGAATCTTCCGAAACACTACTAGAAAAGTGTTACTGCTAAGTCGATACACGTAATTCAAAAGGAGTCATAGCATGGTAGTTTGGTATGTGTTTTTTATTTGTTTGGTTGTTTGTTTTCTTTTATAGAGTGCCGGCATGTTGCAAAAAGTGAAAATGAAGATGAGGATCAAATGGCCTGTGGTTCCCCATAGAACTGCAGAACCACACCTGTTGAATTGTTGTAACACACACCACATCCACGTACGCCAGTTGTTGGAGTCCTTCACCACGGTCTTTCAATAGCACACAGCTCCGAGCCCAGCTCCACCCCCCAATGACTGTGGAACACTTCCTGCAGAACTGTCCAACCACATCAAAACGCTAAATGCAGAGAACTGGCTATGGCCTGCTGACACATCGACATAGGTGAAGCTGTTTGGATTACTGGAGGGCCATCTCCACCATGCAGAACTTTGTCAGTGACTCTAGGGATCATCTTTGCATGTACAAAGAAGAAAGAAGAAGAAGAAGAGAGAAGAACGAAGAAGACGCAGAGAAGTCAAGACGCAGTCAGCATCAGCAGTTTACATGAAATATTCCATCTCAGTTCACCACAGACCCTACCTTCATTCCGTGGATCCTTTCTTCATTCAAAACTGTCCATACCTTGCGATATCATCATGCAATTTTCTCCATGGGCTTTTGTTCCGATGTGAGTGCTGTGACAATGTTTTGTGGGAGAATGTGCTTCTTTTAGCTGAAAAACATGAAAAACTATTAATCAATATCGGTTGTTTAAAAAAAAAAAGGATGTGAGAAAAAGGAATTTGTTAATGCGGTTTTGGGATTTTTCTGAAATCATTTTCAGTCTTTTGCTAGAGGTTTTGGTTTTGGTCCCCTTCGAATTAAAAAAAAGACAGAAAATTTTAGTTGGTTCATCAGCGAAAGAGTGTAAATGCATCTCGCCCTAATGCAAATAACGTTTGATTAACTAAGGTCAACTGATTTATGGAGGCGGGTCTTTTAAGAGCTTTGTACTATTATGTCTCTGCACCCAGACTTCAAGACACAGCAGAAAAGGGAACGGGGGTGTTTTCTGGCTGTGGTCCCGTCCTTAGTTGCAGTGAAGTCAATCATGAACAGCGCTGGGGCCAGGGAAAACTGGACCTGACTTTTGTGGACGTTCCCTTGACAAACCACGTAGGAATGAATAAGCTAAGATGAGTTAGGTGAGTAAATACTGTTGACTTTAAAATAGCAGCGCGGCTTTGATCCTGTGTTAGCGTCGGGTTTTTGTTTGTGTGCTTAATCATCAGGGAAGAAGAAACGTTTTAAAGTAAGTCGTGTTAATACAATTATCTTTGTGCACAGAAACTTCGATTATTGTGGGAGGCTGAGCAAGTATGAGTCAACATTCGACATTCTGCGCCAAAGTGTCACTTTTCCTCTCCAAGAAACGACCATAAGCATTGTTTTGGTATATGAAAATAAGCAGCTAGGATAAGCTTTATCTCATGTTCCAATTTGTCTGAA
>JADBJO010004566.1:10000-20000 GCA_016801955.1 Conus betulinus
AGAAAAACAAATGTAGAAAATGTGTCTAAGGAAGCAATCATCATTAAATGCCTTCATGATTAACTCAATATAAATGTGATGTCAATGTTGGGTTTGTCACCAACACATTTAAGTCATTTAATCCTGCTGTAACAGATAGAGTAGGTTGTTGTATGTTTACTTACACATTTTATTTGATGAGCCTGGTGGCAGCTCTTGCTTACCGGGGTGATGTGGATCAATGCTGTACACTTTCATGAGTCAGATTCTATACTTCGTGTACGCTCTCTACCGTACTCACTTACTTTAACTTTCGCCTACAACCCCTTCTGGGGCATAGGCCCGCCGACAAGGTCCTCCAGGCATCACGGTCCAGGGGCGATTCTCTCCAGCTGTTTCCAGGTTTTCCCCCAACGCTTTCACATCTGCCTGCAGGTCTCAGCGCCAGGGGTTCCTTGGGTGGCCTCTCTTTCTTTTCCCCTGCGGGTTCCAGGACAATGCCTACCTGGTGATGTTGTCGGCAGGCTTTCTTAGGGCGTGGCCTATCCACCTCCATCTCCTTTCGAGAATTTCTGCATCGGCTGGCTTCTGATTCGTCTGTTGCCACAAGTCCTCGTTGCTGATCCTGTCTGGCCAGTGGATCCTCAGTATACGCCTCAGACAGGAATTGATGAATGTCTGGATCTTGTTGGTGATGGTAACTGTGGTTCGCCACGTCTCAGCTCCATAAAGAAGTACTACTGACTTGACGTTGCCATTGAATATCCTTATCTTGGTTTTCTTGGAAATGACATTTGAGTTCCAGATATTCTTCAGCTGGAGAAAGGCTGCTCTCTCTTTCCCGATTCTGGCTGTGATATCAGCATCTGTACCACCTAGTATGTCGACAATGCTGCCAAGGTAAGTGAAGTTTGTCCACCTCCTCCAGCGCGTTGCCCTTCTAGCATGATGGGGTCTTAGTTTGTGGCACTGGTTTTCATGACTTCGCTCTTTCCTTTGTGGATGTTCAGTCCAATGCTGGATGAAGTTTCTGCCACTGTTGTGGTCTTGTTTTGCATCTGTGGCTGGGTGTGTGAAAGAAGGGCCAAATCATCGGCAAAGTCTAGGTCGTCCAGCTGCTTCCAAAGAGTCCACTGGATGCAATTGTGCTTGCCTGCAGTTGACGTCTTCATGACCCAGTCTATAGCGAGAAGGAACAGGAACGGTGAGAGAAGGCACCCTTATCTCACCCCTGTTTTTCACTTTAAAAGCATCTGTAAGTTGACCTCTATGTGCAACTCTGTAGGTCATCCCCTCATAAGAATTTCTGATGATGTTGATGAACTTCTGTGGTACGCCATAATGTTGCAGCAGCTTCCAAATGACGCTCTGTAGACACTGTCGAAAGCCTTCTCGTAATTGATGAAATTGATATATAGTGGTGAGTTCCACTCCGACGACTGCTCGAGGATGATGTGAAGTGTGGCAATCTGGTTGGTGTAGGATCTGGCCTTGCGGAAGCCCACTTGCTGATCTCTGAGATGTGCGTCTACCTGGTCCTTTCATCCTTTCCAATAGGATTCTGTTGAATACCTTTCCTGGGACTGACAGCAATGTGATACCTCTGTAGTTGGTAATGAGCTGAGGTCATCTTTCTTCCGCAGTTTGATCAGGTAACCTTCTTTCCATTCTGTCGGGACCCGTTCTTCCTCCCAAATCCCTGCAAAAAGAGGGTGTAATATCTCTACTATGGTTTCTGTATCCATCTTCAAACCCTCTGCAGGTATATTGTCTGGGCCTGCAGCCTTTCCATTCCTTAGCTTCTTTAATCGCCTCTCTGATCTCTTCTCTGGTAGGTATGCCGCAGTTGATGGGAAGATCATTCTCAGCTGGCTGGATGTTTGGTGGATATTCTGGCACTGGCTTGTTTAGTAGCTCTTCAAAAGTGCTCTTTCCATCTCTGTTTCTGTCCATCCTCACCTTGTATTGCCTTTCCCTCGGTTGTCTTTCACAGGCCTCTCTGGCTTGCCTGACAAAACTTCTTCGTAGTGTCGTACAAGTTCCTCATGTTGCAAAGTCTCGCTGCCTCTTCTGCCTCCACTGCCAGATTCTCAATATACATCCTCTTCTCCTGCCTTCACACTTTTCTTTACTTCTTTGTTAACTCCTGTATACTGTTGCTGAGCTCTGGTTTTCCCTGTTCTTGTCTGGCTGTTGTTGACTGCCGCCTTCTTCTGCTTTCTCTCTTCTATTTTCTTTAAAGATTCTGCCAAGATCCACTCCTTTTGATTTTGTTTTTATGCCCTAGTACAACTTTACAGATTGTAACCCAGGCCTCTTTCATTGCTCCCCACCTCTCATCAATTGTGTCTTCTTTCTCAAGCAGCTCTTGCAGAATCTGATAGCGGTTTTGGGGAGTTCAGTTTTGAATTCCTCTTTCCTTGTTGGGTCTTTTAGAAGGACTGTGTTGGTATCTCTGACGATGGGGATTTCCCCCGTCCAGTTTTATCTTCATTTTCAGTTTAAAAGCGCTCTGTGAGCAGATGGTGATCTGAAACGACATCTACTCCTCTCTGGATGCAGGCACCCAAGAGTGATCTTCTGAACTTCTTGTAGATGCATATGTGGTCAATCTGATTTTCAGTTGTGTGATCAGGAGAAACCCAGGTGGCCTTGTGGATTTCTCTTGTGTGGGAAGATGCTTCCTCCTATGACGAGCTCACTTGTGGCGCACAGCTCTGCAGGACCTCTCGCCATTGTCGTTCATGTCGCCTAGCCCATGCCACCTCATGATCTTCTCATACCTGTGTTGTCGCTGCCAATCTTGGCGTTGAAGTCTCCCATGGCAACAGTGATGTCTCTTCCAGGGAAACTCTGAAGAACTGTTTGGAGTCTATAGTAGTAGTCATCCTTGTCATCCTCGTCACTGTCATTTCGTCGGAGCGTAACATTGTACAATGTTTAGGTTGAGGCAGCGTTTTTGTTTTTTTTTTTAGTTAGTTTTCGAAGGACGCTGTGATGAATGCGGGGACCATGAGCCTGCCATCCAGTCAGCGCTCTCTGTGCAGTCTTGGACAGCATCAGGGCGACTCCGTGGGTGTGCAGCGCATTGTCCTCCTCGTGGCCCGAAAACAGCAGCTGCTCTCCTGTGGTCAGTCACCTCTGTCCTGCATCTATCCATCTTGTTTCGCCAATGCCCAAGACGATCAGTTTATTGTTCCTCATCTCTGTGGCCACTTGAGCAAGTCTTGCCTGTTTCGAACATGAGCCGTACCTCCCATGTCCCGATGGTGATGGTGCTCCTGGTACTAAGGATGGAAGTCGACTGAGCAGCTTCCAGGTTCTGGCTTTCACTACTCCGTGTCATAGATCCTTCCGCTGAAGGTGCATCCTCTCTCAGGGCCACAGTGTTCACTCTCTAATGTCTGCTGATGAGTTGTGTTTATCGCTTCCCATCAGGATAATATTAACGCAGATTGTAGGTGTGTGCGTCAATCTATGGTCTGCAGGCCAATCTATATGCAGGCCTACATAGCGTTGTCAAAGCTCCTGCCGCAACACCGTTTTTACAATTTAATTGGTACAAGTGGTCTCTGAAATCAAAAGCTAAAAATAATCAAACGATATGAAAGAAGTAACTTCCAAAAATAGCATCGTGACAAAGAAAGCAAATGACGTCTCTGACAAAGTTGCTCTCTTTCAACAACACTATCATCCACAGAAAATATTAGTGTACCCAGTCATCCAGTCTGTATGCCAACATCCCATGGATGTATATACGAACATCAACCTGTGATCACTCCTTGTGTTTATATTTCAGCACACAACTGTACACATGTGACCGTAGAGACTAGTTTCAGTTTGTGTGAGGAACAATCAACAACATAATCGTAGAAACAATTAATGCATTAACAAGCCTGATAGTTTGGAACACAAGAACAGAGCCACGGATGAGGATATTCTTTATCATTACATTAAATGTCCACACACGCACATACACAATAAACGTACCATGCCTTAAACATTCCCAAACTTAGGACAGGTATCTGATAAGGCGACCTTCCAGAGGGCAGCCAACCATCCAGAATGGTTTGAACGCGGCAGCGATCAGCAGCTAACGTCCGCTTCTAGGCTATAGTTTGTTTTCCACCGGCATCATCAACAAATGACCAAATCCAGAAGTCACGCTATCTCAACCAATTACCCAGTATTCAGTGGAAATCAAATCTTGAAAATGAAAACAAGAAAAACGACGAAACAAGAATCAAAAATCCTCCGACGAGCTGACCAACAAACTCAGACGGAAGACTGGCCTGCACTGGGAACGGACACAGTCGATCGCGAGAAACGTACGATCTCTACATCCACTGATGCTCCTGACCTGATAAATGAGGTCAGTGAATTGAAAAAAAAATTCTTGTTTTTTGATCAAAAGATCGAATCATTGAAAGAAAAAATTGAAAAACAAAATGACAATGCTACGCAAATGAAAATCAGCGCATGTTCTAAAACCTATGAAAATGTTCAAAGCGTGAATGAAAACAAGACTGAAATGAAAGATAGCTTGACTTACGCAAAAGTTACTGCTAAAAAATGCTACCTCTTCCTCTGGCCTGTGTAAAATCACAAATGAAACGACTGCAAGGGGGAAAAAGATAAAAGAACAAAGGGAACAGCCAATGACGTAACAACTAGTGACGTCAATGATGTACAACATGAAAAGAACAAAAAGAAAACATCAGAAGGGAAAGCTCATAAAAATAAAGACCTGCCTGCAGTACTTTTACTTCATGATTCCATCCTAAATGGTGTTAGGGGTCAGCAGCTAGGCAGATCCTATGGTTCAGGACAACGTCAAGAAAGACTTACACGGTAAAAAAGACATTGATCTAAAGTTTGTCCTCTGACAGAAATGAATTTGACGCCATTGTCATCCACTGCGGTATAAACGACCTCAAGAACAGCGATGCGTCCTCCACCAGCACGTTTTGCAGACTCGGTAAAAAATATTGCAGAACAAAAAACCCCCCAAACGAAACTTGTGATAAGCAAAGCATGCCCTGTCCCTGATCTGGAGTAGAATACGAAAAGAGAAATGTTCAATGCTATTCTGAGCACAGAGCTTTTCAAAGTTCCCAACGTGTCAATAATCAACCATGAAAATCTCCAGGTTAGTAGCAGAACACTAAGGGATGACATCCACCCGAACCGGAGAGGCCCATTCACCATTCTGGGAAAAAAAGGATGCCAGGCCATAACCAATAATCGTTTCATCGAAAATGTAGTTGATTCACCCTTTTATCTTTTAAACGATGGTAACATAACTCGAATTCCTGACAACCCCAAACACAATCCTAGTGCCATCGATCGAACTTTATATATCCCCAGAGCTAGCTATATATATTGTGACTGGCATACTCTTTGACGACGCATTAAATAGTGACCATTTACCTATTGTTATCACATTTGAAAACTCAGGACCAAAAACAAATGATGCGACTCATGATAAAGTTCCAAAGTATTGTTACAAATTTGCAGATTGGAATAAATTTTCATTCTTATTAAACTCATTTTTTACGTAGACATGAATAATATAGAAAGCCAAGATGTTGATACTTTATATAAACGATTTCAAAGCACTGTACTATCTGCAGCTAACGATTCGATTCCAGTTGTAAAATCTGTAAAATTAAAGAAACATTCGGGTAATGTCTGGTGGATGAGACTTGTCAAGAGGCTAAAGATGAGAAAAGAAATAAAACAAAAGAATATAAAAGAGAAAAAGATCCAAAGGAAAAGGCCAAAAAAAAACTTATTGAGAGGAAAAGAGCGAAAAAACAACCAAAACAGAATAAACGCACAAGCAAACGACGAAAATATTGGTCTTCTCTTTTTGCGAAATGAGGTGTCAAATTTTAAAGATATTCAAAAAGTTTGGACACAATTGAAAATAATGAAACAAGGAGTTCATCTACCACAGTGTCCAATCAAATTACACAATTCTGAATTCCCATCTAATTTTGATAAAGCAGAAGCCTTTGCTGAACTATTTGCAAAAAAAAATAGTAGCATCAATGACTTATCAAAAGAAAATAAAGCTTATCGTGAAAAGGAAGAAAACAGAGAGATGTATGATAGCCCACAAACAAGAGAAAATCACTATCTAAATACTTTTATAACATTGCAGGAAGTAAAAGAATGTCTTATAAATTGAAATAAAAAAATCAGTGGGTTTAGATGGCATTTCCAACGAAATGTTATGTCATCTCCCAGATAATGTGATATATTTTCTATATCTATTTTTTCAGAAATGTTGGTCTACTAATAAAATGCCTCAGATTTGGAAGCATTCCATCATTGTTCCAATTCACAAGAAAGGGAAGACACTTCAAGACATCAATAGCTATCGTCCAATTGCTTTAACATCTAATACATGTAAATTAATGGAAAGAGATGTTTTAAAGGGGAAGACACTTCAAGACATCAATAGCTATCGTCCAATTGCTTTAACATCTAATACATGTAAATTAATGGAAAAAGATTGTTTTAAGGGGATTAGTTCATCATTGTACTAAACATAGCATAATACCAATCAATCAAGCTGCATTCCAGGCAGGCAGATCCACAATAGAACATCTAGTGAAACTTACTACGCATGTAAAGCACCAGTTTGCACGTCGAAAAAAATATATACTTGCAACATTTTTGGACATCAGAAAAGCATACGAACCTGTATGGCACAAGCGACTTTTATACAAAATAAAGAATATTGGTATCAATGGCAACATGTATGATTATATCAAAACCTTCCTAGATAGTAGGCACATTCAAACTAGGGTTGGAAATATATACTCTAATCCAAGACCTTTACAAATGGGCTTACCTCAAGAATCAGTATTTCGCCAATATTGTTTAATATTTTAATTTCTGATCTACCCAAAGGCCTTTCTAAAGATACAGAGATAGCCCAGTTTGCTGACGATATATGTTTGTGGATGAAAGTGACAATGAAAAGAAATACTCCACTGAGGTCACTAAATTATATTAAAATTAAATTCCAACATGAACTCAATAAAATAACTAATTTTTTTTACATGAAAACGGGCTTTCCCTTTCACCAGAAAAAAAAAACAAATATGATGCTTTTTAATTCTGGTTATGATCCAGACAAACTTCCAAACTTCACCTTGGACAGCATTGCCTTAAACTATGCTAAAAGTGTTAAATTCCTCGGTGTTATCTTAAGTAATAAGTTAACATGGAATATTCATATTGACCACATTTTAAACAAAGCGAGAAAAATTTTAATTTTCTTAAGGTCGTTAGTAACAATCTTGGGGGCAAGATACCAAAACTTTAACTATATTAGCAACTGCCCTTGTACGTTCAAGATTATCATATGCTCAAGAGGTATTTTTTAACGCACCCAAACACCTTTTTTAAATAAACTTCAAAGTATTGATAGCAAAGCTTACACAATTGCTTTAGGAGTTCCCCACACATACATCTAACTTAGGAACATATAGCGAAGCAGGAATTTTACCTCTCTCAGAATTTCGTAAAGCTTTTACTTCAAAATTATACTGAAAAGTTGTTCTCAAAAAAATGCCTGCTCCAAAGAAGTATGTCTACAATCGGAGAGGGACTTTGGAAAACGTGCACAACATATTCAGTCCACAAAATCTATTTATTCCTTTTCTTCTGATCTTCTAAGGGATGCGAAAATAGATGAAGGTAACATTGTCAAAAAAACCAACGTTTTTCGCCCATTCCAAAATGGGAACAGTCAAAAGCTATCTTTGACATAGATTATATACATTTAACTAAAAAAAGATTCTCTGAATATTCTGAGAGTGTCTGTATGCACTCATTTAGAAAATGAATACAGTACTCATTTAAAGATATTCACAGATGGCTCTAAATTAGAAAACGAAAGCACAGAAGCAGCATTCATAATTCCGTGCTTAAAAATAAAAAAAAATTATTTTTTTCTTGGTAAAAGGTTGTCGATATTCAGCGCTGAAGTACTTGCTATACTTAAATCATTGGATTTCATTTTAAATTTTCCTATAAATAACAGTCAAGTCCTAGTATGTGCAGACTCTAAAGCAGCAATAAATGCTATCAAATCACCCAACTCTTGCATACGACTTGATATGATAATGGAAATAAATCATGTAATACACCTACTTTCTATGGAAGGTATCACTGTCACTTTTTGTTGGGTCACTTTTTGTTGGCTTCTCTTTTGTTGGGTGCCTTCTCATCAGCAATATCAGCAAATGAACAGGTAGACCAAGCTGCGAAAAAGGCAGCTCAGAATCTAAACGATGCACAATCTATAAATATTCCTTTAGATCTGTCAGAATGTTTTTTCAATTATAAACAAAAAATCTCATGATAATGTAAACAGTTATTGAAGAACTTAGACAATCAGTATTATCTACCTGTATTAAACAACATGATAAAGGCAATGGGAAAAAGTCATACAAGCATGTCATATTCTCGTCCAGGGAGGTCGAATGTCTAATCCATAGGATACGTTTAAATTCATTTAAAACAAAGTATTGTACCAATACTAAATGTGTATGTGGTGAACCTATTAGTGTCAATCACTTACTGATTCACTGTTCAAAAGCAAGAGAACTTTTTAAAAGATCAGGCATTGCTGTTATAATGATGGATCGACACCATTACTCTTACCATGCTTACTAAATGATTATTTTGCACTAGATTTTGTATGTAAATGTCTATTGAGTAGTTCAATTGGTGTTTATCTTTAACTTTTTTTTTCTCAGCTATATTCTTTATAGTTAAGTTTTCTACTGGAATAACTAGAAGGGGATGGGGTAGGGGTGGACTTAATTTATTGCTAGTATAACGTTATATTTCATCATCACACACACTCAATGACATACATACCTAAATTATACCAAAAATACATTCAGTCTTAATCACTTTTAGTGGCAAGACTTTAAACTGAAGAAGAAGAAGAAGAAGAAGAAGAAGAAGAAGAAGAAGAACAACAACAACAACAACACAACAACAACAACAACAAACACACACACACACACACACACACACACACACACACACACACACACACACACACACACACACACACACACACACAAGCGTGCGTGCGTGCGCATGTATGCATTTCCACTATGTAACAGACCTTCCCACCAAATGACTAGCGACTAGATGCTTTTACAAATGTTATGTCTCTATAAATAGCTTCTGTTTCTGCATTTCGTTGACTTAGGAATGCTCTTAGGCGTAAGACATGTGACTATCTATAACAGGCTCGTTCACACACACACACACACGCACGCACGCACGCGCGCGCGCGCGCGCGCGCGCGCGCGCACGCACGCACACACACACGCACGCACGCACGCACGAACGCACGCACGCACGCACGCACGCACGCACGCACGCACGCACACACACACAGGCACGCATGCACACAAGCGCGCGTGCGCGCGCACGTACACATTTCCACTATGTAACAGACTGTCCCACCAAATGATGACTAGCGCGTGTAGATTGCAGTGCGTATGATGAGGAAATCAACTATAAGTGATGCCGCCTGCTGCTGTGCATTCGGACTCGTTACAGTGCTAGATTTGCGAGGTGCTAGTAGATTTGATGGGATAATTTCCATATGACGTTAATGTTTGCTTTAACTGTTTCTCTACAAGACCACCATTAAACTCCAGGAGAAAAGACTGTCTTTTACACAGTAGCCTCATGGGTAAGCATGAAGAAGTATAAATCCATCTGGAACTTTGCCAGGGATAAACAACAGCTTGATGAGAGAGCTTCTCGCCCAGCTCTCTACAATGGTAGGCTAGGTGAGTGAATTAGATTCTGATATAGCTATGCCTGGCTATAAAGTTATTTGCCTACATCCAAAAGCTAAAATGGACACAGGTTTGTTA
The DNA here is from genome assembly GCA_016801955.1 of Conus betulinus. Classification (NCBI taxonomy): domain Eukaryota; kingdom Metazoa; phylum Mollusca; class Gastropoda; order Neogastropoda; family Conidae; genus Conus; species Conus betulinus. The sequence goes on from JADBJO010004566.1 coordinate 19,903, forward strand.
GTTTACTATAATCAGTCGATAACTATCAAACAGAAAGGGAATCTGGAACAGTTTGGTGTCGAATCAGTATGGCTAGAAATAAAAAATAAAGCATATCA
>JADBJO010004566.1:25000-27980 GCA_016801955.1 Conus betulinus
AAAGGATGCTAACTAGCCTTGGTTTGAAGGTAAATGATTTATCGATTTGTAGATCGGGTTCATCATTTGCAGATCATCACAGAATGAAGGAGGGAGGAGATGAAGAAAATGCTATTGTTATGTGTGGTAACCAATTCGCTCCAGATGCAGCAGGTTTTGAGAAGCAGTTCCCAGGAAGATGGGAAGTTCCAAACTTAGTATTATTATTGATCTTAATTTAAAATGCATCTCTTTGTAAGACGTTGGTTATCCATGCATGCACGCACATACACACACGAACATGACGTCTTTCCTCCACACTCAACTGCATCCACCCCATACACATAAGGCGCAAACAAAGGTCAATTTCGATTCATCCCCTCCTTAATCTTTTAAAATCCCATGGGGGTTCTTTACTCTGGCATCAATCAAAGTTTATATATTTTTCATAATCTGTGATTCTTTCAGCTGGTGCAACCAATCAAGCATGCTTCTTCGAAGTTAATGTTGCAGGTTTACTCACTGCAAGTGTCTGCACACACTCTCTGTGGTGTCCGGAACTGGCTTCCTCTGTGTGGGGATCCCATACTGCCCATTACATATCACAACTACTGGTCGGTGACAAACTTTTGCCCGACCTGGATCTTCCCGCGGATCAGAACTGGACTGGGAACGCACGCAGCCCCCGGCCATCCACCTTACTGCCCAATCTCCAGTCTTTTTCTTCCTCTACCGCATGGGGAGTCGGCCCAGCTATAACAAACCAGATAAACACGAGTTCAAAACACTGCCAGCCAGTTAGCAGTCTTATTACACTTTAACATTTTTGAACTCTTCAATTTTCAAATATAGTTTCAGTTTCCGACAATAAACCGTTGAAAACAAAATGGAGAATCATCTAGATTCTCACAATATAAAATTAGATACTTACGGCTTGAGTACTGGTCAATCAACTACTATTCACATACTTCTGTATGTGTTAGGCCTCTGCCTTTATCAATGGGCACAGTCCACCTCTTCTTCACCCAAATCATCTGTTCCATTCTCAGAGTGCGCACTGATACAGGTCAACGCCTGTTTATATTCAAAACCGCGTGAACAGTGTTAAAAATTTCACTCAAACCCTGGGTCACGTTCAGTCAATACGCTCCCTTGTGTCACACGACTAACCTATAGTGTAATGCACGAATCAATAATCTTTTTCTTAATCTGTACTGTCTCATGTAATCGCATAGCATACGAAATATCGCTCCGCATTACATGACACCCCTCTTCCCGGGGTAAGATTTTTCCACCGGATAAATCTTGCAAAAGGATACCCCACAGAGGAACCCAAAACCAGAAGTACTATATATACATATCAAATGCACAAAGTATATTCATCAAAGGAATCAACACTTCTTATCCATGGATCACCTCAATATCTCCAAAATACACAATCCACATCTTAAGCACAACACTTGCATGATCCATACACTTCCTGCCGAACCCAACAGAGTATGCATGTTGAAACCATTAAGAATTCCACTATATGCGTATATGAAATAGTAAGCACCCACACGAAGATATCAAAATATGCAGTGATCTTTCAAAAGACAACCTCAAGAAATCCATCGTGTATCAATAGCATGAGACACACACATTAAAATCGCCAATCATGATTCAAAATTATCTACATGACCATGAACATCCACAGCAGCCAATCTGCAAATAGTCATTTACAATGACACTACACCAAATCATTTTCACTCATGAACGCAAGCAAGAGAAATACAGACAATTTGACCACAAAATGATACAGCAATAATGTATATACACAATTCTTAGACTTGTATCTTGTGTAGACCATACTCACTCAAACTTGTAGCTAACTGTAGTTTTACAAAACAGGAATGAATAAGCAATGATCACAAATACAAATACAAAATACAGCATCAGCAGACCATAAAACACATGGTATAGCACTACTCCCTGGACAACAAATCTGCGAAAATATTAGATGTCCCAGAGATAGACTCAACAGTGAAACAGTACTCTTGAATGCTTAACGCCCATCTTAACAGGCGATTATTTTTTTGATTTTGACACTTTCAAAAATGTCAACAGTCTGTGGTCAGTTTGCAAAACAAAAGGTCTCCCTGATAAAAACCTAGCAAACTTGTCCAGTCCCCAAACCAAAGCAAAGACACTCCCTTTCAATAGTCGAGTATCTCTCTTGCACCACAGAAAACTTTTTGCTAGCGTATTGCACTGGATGTAAAAGTCCTGACTTTTCCTGTAGCAAACATGCACCCATGCCCTTACTGCTAGCATCTGTGCGTAAGACAAAATCTTCATCCAAGTTAGGAAGAAGTAATACAGGAAATGAATTGAGTACAGCTTGAACCTTCTCCAAACTTTTCTGACACTCATCAGACCACTCAATCTGACGCTTCTTATCTCCCTTAGTCAGTTCAGTCAAAGGTGCAGTAAGACTAGCAAAATGAGGAACATATCTGTGATAGTAGGACAAAAGACCCAACAAAGAGCGAACATGCTTCTTCGTAGTTGGCTTACCCACAGACAAAATCTTTTGCACTTTCTTGACTTCTGGACGAACATGACCAACGGAAATCATATGTCCCAAAAAACTCCAACTCCTGAAAACCAGCCAGCACTTTTGACGGACGAGAGCTGTCAACCCAAACAACCTGAGACGGGTCAAAAGCATGCGTAAGTAGTCCAACAACTGCTGCCAAAGACAAGCTGCAAGAAGAATGTCATCAAAAAAACTTACAGCTGAAAACTGATACAACTGCAGCTTCCGCATCATTCTTGCGAATGTAGCTGGTGCGTTCTGAAACCCGAAAGGCATTCTCGTCCACTGAAACAACCCAAAAGGAGTTTGAAACGCAGTCTTTTCCTTATCCTGAGGCAACATAGGTATCTGCCAGTATCCCTTCGCAAGGTCTACTTTGACAAAATACCGACCTTCAGACAAACGACAGAAAATATCCTCAAC
>JADBJO010004566.1:29483-31983 GCA_016801955.1 Conus betulinus
CATCCTTTTTTTCATGATCTGTATATCGAGGTACCAACGCCATGTTGGTCTCCTTATAATAAATCAGGATTTACTTTCTGTAGACCTTCATGTGTTTCCCCTCTACCTTTATTTTTTTGAAATTGAAATGTTTCCCCCCACTATTTGATTGTTCGTCTTTGTTATTGTTGACTTTATTCAGTTTTAAAAGTGCTGTGCCAGTCTTGAATAAAAGTTACTCTGTGTTAGGTTTCCTATGGGAGCAAAAGACTACCCCACTTGTTTTACTGTTTATTTTTTTTTTGTTTTTTTGTTGTTTTGTTTTTTTTAAATAATCCCACCAGCTGCTCTTACTGAACTAAAACCAGCATTTTTGACTTGATTTGTTTTACATTGCGTAATTCAAATCAGTTATCACTCAAAGGACCACCACCAGTCCCGTGTGGACGTCATATATTTGTTCATGTTTCATCGTAGTTACCCATCACTGAACTGCCTACCAGTAGTTAGCCCTTGGTTGCTACACCCTATTGGTTACACTTTCATGTTTAGTTTGTCTCGAGGAAAATCTACACATAGCTTTATTGAAAGGAAACCTAGTTTCGCTTAGAAAAAAAAAAAGGTTTTATAAGCATCTTCGTGGGATTACTAAAATGATGAATTATTGAAACTGACTGTTGTAGCTATCGATATAAGGCACATCGAAACCAAGCGTCAAAGACTGCTGCTCAAATTTGACAATTCTGATCCTTCAGATCGTTTCCGTTTTTGCGGTTTTTGCTGCTGCAGTGGTGGGCTTTTTCTTGTTTTCCTTTCGGGGAGCGATTTCTTGGCTGACATTTACTGAAAGGTAACATAGACGAGAATAGTGCGTGAGAGCGAGCGCGCGAGGGAGCGATTTCTTTCTTTGCCTGGCATTCACTGAAAGGTAATACAGAAGAGACTTGTACGTGAGAGCGCGAACATGCCATGGAGGTGATGGATGGGAAAAGAAAGAAAAGGACAGACATGCAAGCTTTCAGTGAGGGCGTGAGTTGTTCTACTCAGTGCTCATGTTCTTGTCAAAAGCAGGAATAAATGACTCTTTGCACAGAGATCGAAATGATTGAAAAAACGAAGTGGGTGTAGATACCCGTCCCGATCAGAAAACCAGCCCAGATGCGGGGGAAAACGTCCTCCGATGCATTATCGTTTTAGTCCATATTCAATCCAAGTAACATTTCCTTCAAAGCTCCCCTTTATATCTGTCAGAAAAAAAAAAATAATGATATGATTCGATGCTAAAAAAGATGCAACGAGTTCTGACCAAGCCAGACGTTTTCAACTGTATTCAACGTGACACAATCATGAAACAAGTTAGGTGTATATCTAAAAGACAAAAGTCAAAATGTTCCCCCTCCCTCCCTCCCTCCCCCCCCCCCACACCCCAACCGTATTCCTCTCTCTCCTCTCTCTCTCTCTCTCTCTCTCTCTCTCTCTCTCTGTCTGTCCGGTCTGTCTGTCTGTCTCTGTCTCTCCTCTCTCTCTCCTCTCTCTCTCTCCTCTCCTCTCTCTCTCTCTCTCCTCTCTCTCTCTCTCTCTCGTATACTCTTTTTACTCCCGTGATGTGTCTTTCCTCCCTTCGCACATGTACATTAGCATGAACCCCACACACTCCACACCCACACACACACACACTCAACACTCACACACACACCAAACACACACACACTCCCCACACACCACACACACATCACACACCCACCCACACACATACACGCACACCACCACACCCACAAACACAACACACACACACACACACCACACACTCAAACACCACACACACTCAAACACACACACACGCACACACACACACGCAACACACACACACACACACACACACACACACCACACCAACTCAAACACTCACACACACACACACACACACACACCACACACACACACACACACACACAACTTTTATACTTTTGATTGAACGTTTTATCCCGTAGATCTCTCATTCCAACTTTGGCCAAAGAACTCCTAGACCTTCCCCAGTGATCAGTAAAACAACCCCATGCTTGGAACATCGCATCCTCCGGGTTATTACCGGCAAAATGCTGACGTCCGTATCAAACTGGAGTGTCAAATTGCCGCTCCATGTGTTTCACCAGGGACTGTTCTTGCAGCCAGAATGATGTTCATGCTCCCCATACAACGAGGAACCTGCAAAAAAAACTGTGTAGATGCGATTTTGAAACTGTACAGATCTGGGGATGTAGGCTGAGAATACTAAGTCTATATAATCAAAACTTTTCAAGAGAGTTTAAGATTGTTTTGTTGTTGTTGTTCTTCTGGGCAAAGTCACTTCATATCTGTTTCTTTCTTTGTTTCGAAATTATGAGAGAGAGATGAGAGAGAGAGTATTAGGACGAGAGAGAGAGAGAGAGAGAGCCAGAGACCGACAGGACAGGACATATGACACGACAGACAGACAGAAAGACGACACATGAGACGATTTTTGAAAAGACGACAGAGGGAA
>JADBJO010004566.1:39483-49483 GCA_016801955.1 Conus betulinus
CGGTATCTCGTATGAACTGAGTCATCCACATATGTGTTCAACATCCCATCCAGTCTTCATGAATTGAAAACAGACATTAACTTCATTGACCTGTCCAGCTGAGTTAGACGTGTCATCATTAAATCATTTGTAATTGTTGCTAGTGTCTAACATCATTCCACAAAACACACACACACACACACACACACACACAAACAGGACAGCCACACGAAATTAAAGTAATTGTTATTACTATCCGTTCACCAGTCGGGATTCGTCTTGGGCCCGACGACAACTATTCTCGACGGAATCAACCATTCCAACGGCATCGTGAAGGAAGTTGTTGTCAACGTCCTTGTCACGGACTTCGACTGCTGTTCGGTTTACGCAGGGGATAGTTACGTGTTTTATACTAAGAACACAGGTGAAATTTGAAACATCTGATTCTGAATGAAGAAAGGTTCTTGGCAATGAAGGTAGGGGTGATCTGAGACGGAATATTTCGTGTAAACTGCTGATGCTGACACTGCGTCTTCGTCTTCTTCTTTCTTCTTCTTCTTCTTCTTCTTTGGAAGGTCAGTTAGGAACCCTAGAGAGGTGCTAATGAAGACTCTTGTATGGTGGAGGGCCCTCCAGTGATCCATAGAGCTTCACCCACGTCGATGTGTCAGCATGCCAGGTCTCTGCTCTTGGCGTTTGATGTGTTGGACAGTTCTGCGGAAGTGTTCCACAGTCATTTGGGGGTGGAACTGGGCTTGAAGCTTAGCTATTGAAAGTACTGTGGTGAAGGACTTCAACAACTGGCCTACGTGGAGTGGAAGTATAATACAATTCAACAGAGATGTGTTGTGCCATTCTATGGGAATCTGGGACATTTGTTCCTCATCTTCATGGTCAAAACTTTGTTCTGGAGGCACATAATTCATGGCTTTGATACATGCACGTGATTTGATCGATCAACTAAACCCTCGTTGAATGGGCCATGGAACCTCGTGGCATTCGTTTATTTTTGTGCTACATACAGCACTCTATAAAAACAGACAAAACAAAGTACCCTGGCATCACTCCATGAAAATTGTGTAATCAAGTTAACATTCAAACTTGACCAATCCTTGTGTTTACATCGCCTTCAGTGGAGACAACTCTATCTAACAGGGCTGGGGAGTGGGTTGAAGGGGCATGTCACGGGTCAGACACGTATAGGTAAACAATTCTCATGATATACGTTTAATCATCTTCACAGAGGATGCTGAAGACAAGAAAATTCATGTAGTAGGGACATTTGCCATCCATTTTCACGTAAAGGCACAAGATGTTATCCTGTGACGAGTTAAAGTTTAGGATTTAACAATCAGACTATGTCAAATTTTCACGAGCTTCGTGAGATTATTGGATAGCCCTCTCCCAGCATGCTAGTTTGTCTGATTACGAGTCTATGAGATGTGTTCACATTTCGCGAGGAGGCCTCTCTGTGTGTGCAGAGAGAGAGAGAGAGAGAGAGAGAGAGAGTATCACGCAATGGAGGATTGAAGCTGACTGACTCTCACTCTGATACGCGAAGTTTTCAAGTTCAATACTCGTTTATTTTCAAGATGTGGATCGTTATCAACTGTGCAACTGAATTTTGTCTTACGTCAGTAGGCCTGCCATAATGTCTATGTCACTGAAGTCGAGTGTGCACACTGTGGTTTGCTTGATGGAGTAGAATCTGACTCTACTACATTGTGTATGATGCATGTATGATCAGCTACAGTTGCCGGAAATGGTAAAGGAAACTGCTGTTCCTTCCAATGTATCGGGACAAAATGCTGTTTTAGTAGAATTGTTAGCATAATGGTCATTTGACAGCGTAATAAAATCTACTATTAAGCCTTATCCCTCAACAGGCCATCATTGCCTCTCCCTAAATGTTACTGTGGCTCACAACCAATCGCAGCGTGTGATAACATCGTGGAAGAAAGAAAAGGGATGGTTTTCAGGATTTCAAATTTTGGTACCATTGTTATCGTAAGTGTACAAATGTCGTGAAATAAACCAGACGTCTCAGGCAAAAAGAAATGAAGTAGCGTTGATATTTTTTTTTTTCCTGCTGGAGATTTCTACACGTTCAGGCCATGTGTCTGGAAGCCTGTGGAATCAACTGCAACACGCGTTTTAGTCTGAACAAAGCATCGTTGTTCTGAGCTTGCATGGACGACCTGTTTTCATTGTCAGCCTGGGAGTGGTCACTGCTCTATAAGCACTGCCTTTGACATTGAAAGAGGACAGAGTGGTTTGTTAGTGAACAGAATGCAGCTTTTCTTTTTCGCTTAAGATGAGGAAGGTTTTGAACAGACTCACGGGTCAAGTCTTTGCACAATACGAACTAGGCTTCAAAGGTTTTGAGAGAGAGAGAGAGAGAGAGAGAGAGAGAGAGAGAGACAGAGAGAGAGAGAGAGAGACAGAGACAGAGACAGAGAGACAGACAGAACACTGAACATTCTCTTAACAAAACATACACACTGCTAAGTAAACATACATGTAAATAATCAAGTGAACAAATAAATAAGCATTAATTAGCAAAACATAAAAGAAAATGAATGACTGAATAAATAAGAAAGAAACAAATAAATGAATTATATGACACACTCGTGATGCCAGAACCTGACTTCACTGGAAGCAATGTGCAGCATATGTTACATACACGCTGCTTTATCTCTAAGAGTTAAACCCAGACGTTTCAAAACGCGTTGTTTTTTGCACTTGTCTTCGACGTGCCAAGAAACCATTCAACACATAAAGGAACGGCGTTATAGATGCACTGGCAAAAATAAAGAAAACTGATACCGAATACATTAGCTCACCATGAACCCATACGCCATGTGACGTCAAAACGGCCCAAAACGTCACAAGACTCCAACAGCACACATCTCCAATGAAACAACGATGACGGATGATCCTAATGAGATATCATTTGCTTGGTTGTCACTGGCCAGGAAAACTAAAGTATCATCTTGGATCATGACGTAAATGTAAATCTGTCCCACCACAGCCAACACGGTCATCGTGCTGTTCAGAACGACCATCAGGCTAAAGGCATAATGATGTCCTCCTGGTTGATCACCTGAAACAGGCAGTGAGATGCAGAGACTTGTCTGACTGAACTGATGGTCTGATGACACTGTGGGAATTACAGAGAGACAGACACCAACCAACCACGCCAGGAGACATAGAGGTAAAATCGCTTTCTTTTTCCACTGATGTCCTCCTTTGTTCATCAGGTGAGAACAAACACACCTCTCCAGGACCATTATAACATCTAGAGAGATGGCTACCTCACAGGAAAGCAAGAACATAAACGCTAGCAACTTGCACAAGATACTGGATCTCCAGGCTGTGTCCTTCCACAGATAAGAACCACTATACATATGGTCCACCACACACAGTATTGAAAGGTAAACTCCCATCAGGCTCTTAGACCAACATAGGTGACACAAACATATATCAGTGTCGCTCTTCTTTCTAGTCCCTCCAGTAAACATAACACACGTGAGACCATTGCTACTACAAGGAAAGGTGACAGAAGGTAAACAAGAACCTGCTGCACCTTTGTTCCTAGAAGACGATCGCAGGTGGAAAAAATGGGGAGGGGTGCATCACAGTTCCTGACACTGAAGTGCTTTGGCAAAGTCTGAATACAGCAGAGCTTGAAGTTATCAGCATGCAGTTCCCTGAGCTTTATCAGATTCTTCAACAACGTTTTAGGAAAGTCTGATATCTCACTGCCACGGTGATCCAATTTGGCGAGAAGAGGATTTTCAAAACCGTTTCCAGTCACGCCCTGCGTGTTGCTGCAAGACATGTTGAGGGCAACGAGTCCCCGAAAAAGACTGAAGTTTGTTCAGGTCTAAATTTGGTATCTTGACAAATGCTAAGTCCAGGATTCTGAGTTTAGGAAACGACATCCTGTTTGATCCTCTGGTAAACAAAGCAGCCAAAGGATTTTTTGCCAGAACCAAATAATTAAGGTTGCTGACATTGTTGAGGATTTCCAAAGAAAACTTTTGCAATTGGTTTTCACGAATATCTAAAACCTTCACATTAGGGAGTTTTGGAAGGAATAGTTCTTTTAGAAAGCATCTTGTCATGTTCAGATATATCAGCATTATATTTATATACAGACTTTCCGCTCTCATGCCGCTATACGACACGTCTAAATATCGCACGTCTGGGAATGCATCCACAGGGAACACCTGTCTGCAGGTAAAAGCCAGACCCTGGCAGGAGCAGCGGTCAGGACAAGACATGGAGCAATACCATTCATCGTCATGCTGAGGACACTGGTTTCTGCCGTCACACACATGATCTGGGTGCAAACACACCTGAGACTGACGACAGCGAAAGTACCCAGGGCAAGAATAGGTTTCACAGTCTGCCTCATCTTCTTTGTAAGGGCAGTCATATACGCCATTGCACCGTACAAACACAGGGAAATGGAAAGCTATGGAAGGACATTGAAAATGTGTCAGAGGACTTTGGGGTCCTCGTCCCATTGCGTGGTAACTAACTCCCATTTCATCGTATTCATCATAAAAATGAATCACTGCAGGAAAACTATAGAGTTCCCATAATGGTGCTGAAGATAAAAACGACTCAGTACTCCTAGGATTGGTACATAGGCCGGTGTCCAGAGACTTTTTGCAGGGAGAGTCAACAACACTGCACTTGTAGGACTCGTCAACACACTGCCCGATTTTTAAGAAAAGAAATCAATAAAAATAAAACCATGTAACTATGACAAATGCTAGTGACTGGTAGCAAGGAAAATAGAAAACAAAAGTACTGGGGAAAATGAAAGAAGATATATCACAAGGAATCAGCAGTTTGCTTTAGGATCCAAGCTAACGCCTGGATGTTACCGTATATTCACAACCAGTCATCAGGTCGTTTGGTATGTAACACACACAGTGAGTACTCTACCACTAACGCATCACATTTTCCTACAGAAAGACGAATATAAAAGAAAAGCAATTTGTCGTTGATTCACATGTGCACAAGACATGCAAGAGCAGAGTGAAATGCTCATAGGAGGCATAGGTGGGAGTACAGTGCGATGCAAATCTACTATATTAACACTCTTTTAGAAAAAAATCAGGGGGGAGATTAAATATGTAACATCTTAATGCTCAAAATGCTAATGATAACATCAACAACGTACAACAACAATAACAACAACAACAACGACGACGACGACGATGACAAAAACAATAACAAAAACAACAACTATAATGATTATCATCATCTTCCTCACCATCATTGTTATCATCATGTGCAATTTTACGACATAAATCTCGGTTTAATTCCATGGCCCTTTTTAATCATAATTTCACACGCCTTCCTATCCATTCACCCTTACACCTCCCACCATAATTAAAGAATGAAGCATCCTGGCTCTTACTACAATCAGAAGACAGTTTCAGAAGAAACTAGTGGGAAGGAAATAGAAGAAATGTCTTCTCCTCGCTTGTTATTGCAATTTTTACATGTTACATTTTTATATAGGCCATTTTAATACTAGAGCGGCAGTTTGCCTTATATGGGTGATAAAAGAATGAACGATAGACGGTGTCTGTCTGTGCGCTAACTTCGGGAGACAACTTTGCAAGTTCTCACTTTAGTGTTGACCACTATTTCTTCATCGCCGTAAAGCGCTATTGCCCCCTTCACTCCATCAACCACCTCGTTTCATTTTACAAGCAATGTCAGTCCTTTACTCTCGCTCCTCCCACGACCCCCATTCTTCCTATCCTCTCAACCGCAACACTTCGAAACATCCTGACGTTGAATACTTATATCTTCTCTACCAGTTATGTAGAGACAGCATGTAGACCTCTCTAGGTAAAAAGTTATATCCTAGAGATAGATATTACTGTAAAACAGAATGGTCTCAACTGAAAAACAAAAAGGAAACAAAGTACATCATGGTGACCTGCAGCCTAATTGTTTACAAGCTCATGTTGTGGTTTAGTCGGATTTGAAGTTGTCTGCATTGCATCAGGATCCACCAACTCAACTTAGATTCTTTGATCGAGTTGTCTGGAATGCAAAATTAGCCACACCTTTCTGGAAAAAGCTACTTTGCCCTCTTTCTTGGCCTCAGCAATTACACTGGCTTGTCGGTGGGCATGGTCATTGGCTATAATTATTCCTTTGTCCTTCAGTGTGTCACGAAAGTGTTTGTGTGTCTCCTCTGTGATTATGGCCTCCCAATCATTTCATTTCACAAGTAGACATTAGATCCGGACTGAGCAATGTCATCTATTATCCTGTACCCATCGTCACACACAGCGCCTCCAAGGGTGGTACAGGACTGCTCAAAGGGCAGGTGAAGACAGTGCTTCTCTGGGTCCTCCCCAGCACCTTCAGTGTTTCTTTTTTTTCTTCTTTTTCTTTTGTTCTTATTATCCATGTCTTGTCCCTGTCTATGCGGTTCAGGACATCTGTCACAGCTCTGGCACACGAGTCGAAGGTCTCCTTGCCCTCTGCCACCAGCACCCCCATTTAGAAATTGTCTCCTCTGGAGAACCACTTACGTCTGTCAACCTTAACCCTCAGTCATGTCATTTCTTTCATCATTTCTCTAATTTTATTGTTTGTTGTTTTCTTTCTTTGATAGAGTTTGTTGATATCAGTGGTGAAATCTTGAAGCAATGCAAAACACTTCTGACTGTCACTTTCATATTTCTCACAATGTTCATCGATTTAATCACATTAAATCTGACAAAGACCAATATCTGTACTAACTGCACTGAGTTCTATGCTAGATACTAATGATTTGCACTCTTTTTCCTGTCACTGAATGGCGTCCAGGGTCTGCTGTGTAATGCTTGCTGACAGGTGAGAATCATCACAGACAGTTAGAGGGGTACAATCGGAACTTCTGTCGTCAGTGGTTGTCCATGTACTGTCTTGTCTTGTCTGTCGTGATCAGGTGCTGGATTTAGGTCAACATCCCTGTCACACACCACATTTGCAACACTCAATTCCAAATATATTTACTCCATACGCGCTTCTACTCCAGTCATCCAAACAAGAATTCACTACTTCTGAGCTCCCTTGCCAAATGTTGTGAACACAGCAAAACAAGATTCTTCACAATTTCACAAAATCACAAAAATTGACAAACGTAGCTGCATGATAGCATAGACGCAGCTCATTTTTTTTTCTTCAAAGAGCGACATATAGAAAGTATATTTCAAGTTTTCTCTTTTCCAGTTATTAAACCGTTAACACTTACATATGTGTTTCTTTAAAATTTCCACCAGCGTGGATTAAGTTTCCAGGAGGAAGAAACTTTAGTCCCAGGGTTGGACGCTGAGGTTTCTGAAAAGCGACCTCTAAGTCCTTATGTTAGCTAGAGTATATGTAAAAATTGTTAAAGACATGCTACACATAACAACTCAGAGGCATAAAAAACGCGAAAACAAACTGCATGGAAATTTTGATTTAATTTGACCAGCGATTCCTTTGAACTGGGAATAGAAAGTGCGAAAAAGCAATCAAACACCGCAAAAGTGTCCTTTAAAAGTTCATTCTGGTAGAAAATAAGATCACATGAACTTGACCTTGACCCTGTGTTAACAGCAGAATGTCAGTATCTGGTGTGACCACGTCGAGCATTGATCACAGCTGTGCACCTGCGGTACATCGAGTGCACCAGAGTGTTGGTCTGCCTCTGGGGGACTTGCCACCACACCTGGCCCACAGCAACAGAAAGCTGAGCTGCTGTCTGGGATCTGGGGTTGAGCTGGTTCAACTGCCTCTGAAGGGCATCCCAGAAATACTCTATTGGGTTAAGATCGGGAGAACGGGCTGGGTGAGGCAGCAGATTGATGTTGTTCTGCCTCAGGAAGTTCTGCGTAGCACGGGCAGTGTGCGGCCTTGCATTGTCCTGCTGAAACAGGTTCTGTGGATGCCGCTGGAAATGCAGCAGGGCGTGGGGCCTCAGAACTTGGTCGATGTAATGAACAGCAGGGACGTGGTACCACGTCCTGGACCCACATTCTGGAAGATGACTGGCCGGTCCGGCGATTCATGCCGATAGCCCCCCCCCCCCCCCCCCCCCCCCCCCCCCCCCCCAGATCATGATGCTTTTCACCACCCCATGGGGTCCCTTTCAATGATGTTGGCATCCGTGAAGCGTTCCCCCGCTCTCTTCTCCAGATCCGGATGAGGCCATCGCCTGGGTCGACGCAGAACGGCTTTTGTCACTGAAGAGGACTCAGCCCCAGTCCCGATGGCGCCAATGCACGTGGATCTGTGCCCACTGCAGACGGTTTCTGGTGATGCTGGAGTGTCAGGATAGGTCGCCGGGTGGACGCCTGCATTGGAGACCAACTGTGTTCAGTCGGCGACGCACGGTCCTGCTGCTGATTGGCCTGCCATGGTTGCCGACGGTGTTCCTAGCTGTGTTGGCAGTGGTTTGGTAAGGCTCCCGTCGATGCCGACGCAGAAGATGGCGGTCTTGGGCTGCTGTGGTGACCCTCAGTCTGCCGCTTCTCAGTCTGTCATCAGTGGTGTTTCTTGCTTGAAAGCGGTCCAGAAGGCGATAGATGTGGAAATGTGGACTCCGAATGCGATAGCGACCTGCCTCATTGGAACCCCGGCCTGCAGTTGCCCCATTGCTATGCAACGATCTTGACGGGAAAGTCTCGGCATTATGTTGGCGCTGCTGGAAGGGATAATTTGTACTTCTTGGGGGTTGGAAATTTATAGCCCCACAATCGGGCCACATTGAGTTGCAATTCACATTGATGCACATGGCGTAGGTAGTCCACATGACAAATGCACTCCTCGTGCCAAAAACGCGGACCCGGCAACATTCACCACAGTTACGAGGTTACAACCGGCCAAGACACCACGCACTGCTAATGTTGCACGTGCCATTGACATTGCTTACGTCCTGCTCACAATGTGAACAATCGTGCACTGTCTCTATTTTTCGCGTTTTTTATGCCTCTGAGTATATTACAAAAATGATATTTACGAATTGGTTGTAGGATTCAAAACACACAAAGTAAAAAAAAAAAACAAACAAACAAAAAAACAGTATGAATTTTTTTTAAAAATTATATATATATATATATATAAAAAGTTTAAAAGTACCTGATAAGAGCAATACCTCGAAACAATTTTGTTGGTTTTTAATCTCCATTTTTAATCATACTTTTAAACTTGTGTCGCTCTCTTTTTGGTTGAGATTTTTAAAGTTCTTAGCAGCTCTTTGATTTTATTTGTGATATATATATATATATATATATATATATATATATATATATATATATATATATATATATATAATGCTGAACAAACAATTAAGTAGTGGTGGAAACAAGTGCAGGTTAACAATTCTTCCATCATTATAGTATGACTTTCGCAAAGATTTGAATTTGAGAGAAAAAAAAAAAACTGAAGATGAAGTAAATGGGGAAAATGTATATCATAAATATGAAAACCCTTCACTAGCTGCATGAGGAAACTATCGCAATCCCTCCCGAAGGCAGATCTATATGTATCGCCTGCTCCGAGGCCTTTCGTCCCGCTGGATCGTACTCATCAGGGAGACACGGCTGATTGTGTCTGTGCTCTTGGCGTCAGATAGAGACACATCATAGTCCATAATTCTGTGGTGTTCCGACCGCCAAGGGTTCGAAAAAGAATCCAACAGCACCCCCAAAGCAGCCAGAAATATAAAGCCACGATTTTGAAATTGGGAACAGATTTAATTCATTATCTTGTTCCAACGTACATTGAATTTCATTGGGATCGAATGAACGGTTGTTGATTTACAGACATTAAACAGAGGATGGGTCGAAATCAAAGTTCGCAAAATCTGTTCAGTTCACACAAAATCATTTCAATAGTGGGTGTGTGGGCCACCGCCATTGGCGAGACATTCCACGCAGCGACTCCTCATCGAGTTGACCAGTGTTCTGATGACCCTCTGAGGGATTCTCTGCATTTCCAGTTGCAGCATTTGGAA
>JADBJO010004566.1:54483-71983 GCA_016801955.1 Conus betulinus
GCTTTCATACATACAAGAATGTTGCACTACAGTTTCTTGTAGTGTCTATGTATTCTTCAATTAATAAACACACACTGACAGAAGAAGAAGTGCCTTCTGGCACAAGGAAAGGCGACTGGATTGATAGATAAGACACGTATCTATCAAGGGAAGCAATATCAGGGCTTTAATCATGTCAAAACTGATTCCATAGCTTTAACTAAATGAGCGCGTGTGAGAAATAACTATAGATAAGACTGCTTACAGTCAGATTTATTTCCATAAAATCTCAGGAACGAACCGCCACCCTACGACTTTCAGATTGATGCCTGAACTTCATAACTCTATGAAATTAGTTCAAGGTTTTCTTTTTCCCCCCTGTTTCGTAAAATGCTTACACTAAAGGCTTTGCAGACCGAAATAGAAAGAGCATTGCTCGAACGCAGGCACGCGCAGATGATGGTCTGATCTACAAAATACCATAGAATGCCCAAGAACGATTGGCAGAAGTCCAGTAGCAATGGAAAAACATTGCTTAGTGGTGTCAATGAACTGAATTGTCCAGCAAACTTACAAATGCCTAGATATTGGTCTGCACTGTTAACAACAAACATAAGAAAAATTACCGCCTCTAGTTTCCGTCATTGCAATACCAATCAAATCAATCTACAACTTCTGCTATTTGGATACAGGCTTTGACAGAATGCTGACATTTAGCAAACATGTCGAGAATATTATACTTCAATGCAATAAGCAGATTTCTGCCATGATGGCAATGGCAGCTAAAGACACTGAACAATGCTATCTCTATCAACCTCATCAGCCAGTTACACTCAGATTTGCTTACAACACTGTCTAAGAGCATTTTCTAACTAGAATTCAGAATGAAGCAGAAAACTGTCGTTGGGAACTTTGAAGAACACAAATAGAAACTATGCATTTCCTGCTTGACCTGTCTTCATTGCAGGTCGGACACAAGCAACAAGTGAAGGCATCTATAGAGGCCTTGAACACGCGCGCGCCTGTTTGTGTGTGTGTGTGTGTGTGTGTGGTCGTCGGTTTAATGTCCTTCCACTATAGTGATTCAGACAGTTTACGATAGAATATGACATCCCCCCCACCCCCCTCATCCCCCATCCCTTTCCACCTTGACTATTTTAAGTGAGAAGTGATAAGATCTACAGATAAGGGCCAATTGAACTATTTAACAAACACTTAGAAACTGAGTCAAGAACAGAATAATTGTTTAAAATATATGGTAAAGGCAATGAAGTCGATCCATCAGTGTAACCATCAATACCCGAATGTCTTAGGAGCTCTCTTGTTCTTTGGCATTGAATCAGCAAATGACTACATTTAAAGATTTCCCACACATACATTTAACATTATGACAATGTTTTGTTTTCAATGCGTTCAAACGGAATCTATGGATTAAGCTTTCAGTCTCCCTAGACGAGGAGGAGACTTGTTTGAATGTTTTCCCATTGTACCCATCACTAAATTTTATACAGTTGTGATAATATTGAATGTCTGAGTTCATCAATGAGGTTTAACTTTTTGCCTTACGTTGAAGTTATAATTGAAAAACATTCATTCAGATCTAAGGGAACTTTGAGTGGTATTGCGTAATTGATATTTTGAGCTGCTTTTCGTGCAGTTGATCTACACGCTCGTTGGGCACTATACCACAATGAGAGGGGATCCAACAAAAAGTGACTGTAATGCCTTGCATGGATAAAAGGTGAATAATGTGATGATTTCAAATATCATATCAAGTCGGATTGAAGGACATGCAGACTTAATCGAGTAGATTGCTGCTTTAGAATCAACACCTATTAAGATTTGTGAACTTTTTATTGGAAAATTTAGAATAAAATCTAACGATTTAAGTATAGCAAGTAATTCTGCACTGAATATCGATAACTGTTTACCAAGATAGAAGAGCTTTTGTACTTTGAGGCTAGGGATTATGAAGGCTGCTCCCGTGTTATTTATTTTCTAGCACTGAGCCATCTGTAAAAATTTTCAAATGATGATTGTACTTAGTTTCTAAATGAGTGTAAACAGATGTGTTCTTAAGATATGTGGACAATCCTTTTTTGAAACATCTGTATAATCAATATCAAAGGAGGCTTTACAGTGTTCCCATTTTGGAATAGTGAATACGTGGGCTTTTGGGCTATGTTGTATTTTTATCTATTTTGGTATCCTTTAGAAGATCAGAGGAAAATGAGTAAATAGACCTTGCTGACTGTATGTTTTTGGCACGTTTTCCAAAATCCTTCTCTGATTTTAAACATACTTCTTCTGAGCAAAAATTGTTTTGTGAGAAGCTCTTTAAGACAAATTTTGAAGTAGAAGCTTTCCGAAGTTCTGAAAGGGGCAAGATCCCTGCTTCATTATAGGTCCCTAAGTTAGATGTATGTGTGGGAACCCCAAGGGCAATTTTATACGCTTTGCAGTCAGTGCTCTGAAGTTTATTTAAAAGGTATTGAGGTGCATTAAAAAATACTTCTTGAGCGTAAGTTAGTCTAGAGCGAATAAGGGCAGTTGCTAAAATGGTTAATGATTTCGAATCCTGTCCCCAGATTGTTTGCTAATTATTTTAAGGAAATTTAAGCTTTTTCTTGCTTTGTTTAAAATGTATTCAATATGAGTGTTCCAAGTTAATTTATTGCTTAAGATAACACCCAAGAATTTAACACTTTTTGCATAGTTTAAACAATGCCATCCCAACGTAAAAGTAGGAAGTTGTCCTGGATCGTAACCAGAATTAAAAAGAATCATATTTTTTTTTTTTTTTTCTGGGGAAAGAGAAAGGCCGTTCTCATTTAAAAAGTTATTGATCTTATTTAGTTCATGTTGATATTTTATTTTGATGTAATTCAGTGATTTTGATGATGTATTCTTTTTCATTGTCACTTTTGTCCATAGGCATATATCATCAGCAAATTGAGCCACTTCAATATCTTTAGAAAGACTGTTAGGAAGATCAGAATTAAAATATTAATAATATTGGAGAAATTACTGAACCTTGGGGTAAACCATTTTTGTAAAGGTCTTGGGTTGGAATATGTATTTCCTATTTTTGTTTGAATGTGCCTACAGTGTAGAAAATCTTGAATAAAATTGTACATATTCCCGCTGATTCCAATATTCTTTATTTTGTACATTAGTCGTTTGTGCCACACTTGTTCGTATGCTTTACGAATGTCAAAAAAGGTAGCGAGAATGTTCTTACGTCGTGCAAATTGATGTTTTACGTGAGTTGTAATTTTTACTAAGTGTTCAATTGGAGATCTGCCTGCTTGGAATGCAGCTTGGTTGATAGGAATGATACTGTTTTTGTTTGCAATGATGAATTAGCCTTTTTAACACTATCTTTTTCCATCAATTTACATATGTTAGATGTTAATGATATTGGTCGATAGCTATTTATATCTTTGAGTGGTTTTCCTTGTTTATGAATTGGTATAATAATTGAGTCCTTCCAAATCAGGGGCATTTTTTCCATTGTCCCAACATTTTCGGAAAAACAAATGTAGAAAATGTATTATATTTTGCGGGAAATGACCTAACATTTCATTTGAAATGCCATCTAATCCCACTGATGTGTCTTTTTATTCAGATTTATGATACAATCTTGGACTTCCTGCAATGTTATAGCGGTATTTAAATAGTGATTTTCTGTAGGTTGAGGGCTATTATAGATGTCTTTTTTTTCTTCAGTTTCGCGGCGTTTTTTTTCTTGTCCAAGGATAAGCTGTCAATGCTACTGTTGTTCGCAAATAAGTCTGCAAAGGCTTCAGCTTTATCAAAATTTGATGAAATTCAGATTGTTTTAAATTAATTGGACAATGTGGAAGGTTAATTCCATTTTTCATCGTTTTTAATTGTGTCCAAAACTTTTTGAATATCTTTAAAGTTTGACACCTCATTTTGACATATAGATGACCAATACTGCCTTTTTGCTTGTGCAATTATTCTATTTTGGTGATTTTTTGCTCTTTTTTTCTCAAGATTTTTTTTCCGCTTTTTCCTTGGGATTTGTTTCTCTTTTGTAATCTTTTTGTTTTTTCTATTTTTTCTTTGTTTTGCCTGCCTGCTGACATATACCATTCCACCAGACATTACCCGAATGTTTTTTTTGATTTTACAGATTTTACAGTCGGAATTGAATCTTTCGCAGCAGTGTGTACTGCATTCTGAAAATGATCGTATAACGTATCGACATCTTGATTCTCAAGATTTTTCTATGTTTACATTAAATGAACTAAGTAGATATGAAAATTTATTCCAGTTAGCAAACTTGTAACAATATTTAGGAACTTTGTCATGCGTGACATCGGTTGTTTCAGGTCTCATACGTTCAAGAGAAATGACAATAGGGAGATGATCACTATTTAATGGATCATCAAGTGTTTGCCAGTCACATGATATAGCTAGTTCAGGAGATATGAATGATAAGTCGATGGCACTAGGATTATGTTTAGGGTTGTCTGGAATACGAGTAATACTGCCATCGTTGAGAAGGTAAAGAGAGGAGTCCACTATATTTTCAATAAAACGATTATTGGTGATTACCTGGCACTCTTTTTCCCAAAATGGTGAATGGGCGTTAAAATCGCCAGTGATTAAATATTTGGTAGACTGGTTTAATTGAAATGAGCGTAGCCATTCTGTATTACGATCGTTTGGGCCTTGAGGTAAGTAAACAGAGACGACTGTTACTACATTATAATCATTTGAACTCTGACTGCACATGAGTGCAACCCAGGAATGTCTGGTGGGGCAGGACTGGCACATGGGGCATATTTTACATCTTCACGAACATATATTGCCACATTTATTTTTTCATCATTATTAATGTTTGGGGTAATTGGCGGAAAAGTAATTAGGAAGTTTAGGTAGTTTAGTTTTGCGGACATTCAGTGATTGCAAAGCTAATATGTTATATTTTACTTCAGATAGGTGTTGTACTAGTTGGTCTGTACTGGTTGTGATGGATCGACAATTCCATTGCAGCACTTTAAAATCTTTAACTAACATGTGTTATATCAATATAGGTAATCAAAAACCCAAACACAGAAAGGAAGAAGAAGTGATTAAATGCAAGTGATGCACTGAAAGGTGACTAACAATACTAAATATAACTACATAGAACTACAAATAGCAGATTATGCTTACTTAACTTTTACAGCAGTAACCTTTTCTTTGCAACATAAATAGAATTGTCAAGAGGCGGAAAAAGAAAAAAAAATCCGAGTTAGTCCAATAACAAGAGAGAGCAAGGTTATTGCAAGTTCAGTTCCTTTTCTATTCCATTTTTTCCAGAAGTAGTCCAAATTTGAGTATGGTCTTCCTTACAGAGATTCTACCAGTCTCTCATTACATCATATAGATGTTCCACAAAAATCGTGGGTGGTCACCAACAAAAGATGGACGTCCTGGGAAGAGTTGATAATCCCTGGGTAGTGGTCTTCTTGGGTGTCGTGCTGACATTCTTGGTCGCTTCCAGAATAAGTTCCTGGTGTGCCTTCCGATATTTCCCGCAAGTACACTGGCGCCGTTTGCTGTGGGATGAAGGCCGTCTCTGCTGAGGTATCTATTGCTGGTCTCCAAATTAGCATGACTGATGAACGACACGTTGTCGACATTGAACAGTTCTGATTTCTGTCAAAGCGTTGAATACGTCCGTCTTGATTTGGAGCTCCGGATCTTTCACGGGTGCAATTTTGCTGATCACGATCTTCATGTTTTTGTGTTCTGCTGCTGCAATGTCCTTAATGCACTTCGCAAACTTCATGGTGCACACTTTGGGTCCATTTTCCGGATATCATTTATTCCGCAGTGGATTACAACTGCATCAAGTGGCTTTACGGTAGACTGAAGGGCTGTTTCAAATGCCTGACAGATTTCCTCTGTAGTGTGTGCCTTGCGCGACATAGCATCAAACCCATAGGATCTGCCTAATCGCCTTTCATCGACCTTGTTGACTACTGAATCGTGAATGAAGACGACGCGTGGTAGGTCCTGGTTTTCTTTCTGTTCCACGAAGCCCTTCTGTTGTCTGGCATGCTCCTGTTTGACGTCATTGATAGACTTGACGTCACTTGCTTTTGGGGCTGGTGTTCTTTTTATTCTTTTCTTTCCTGTTTTTTCATTTTTCTTTCTGGCAGAGGACTGGTCGGTTGGTTTTGGTGAAAGGTTGGTTTTACTGGGTGTTGGGGGAATGGGCTTTGTAGCTTCTGCATATGTAGACAGCATCGTATTTTCTGTTTGTGTTTGGACGTTCGAATGCGTAGTGACTGAGTTAGATCTATCCAGTAGACAGTTGAGCTGTTTTTTTCTGATCTGAAAACCGTTTTTTCTTAAAGACGAGATTCGTTCACACAATTTTAGAATAATATCTTTCAGATCTGCATTCGAATTGACACTTACACAGTCCAGCATGGTAGCACTGGCACTGGCGCTGGCGTTCTCGGAATCGGTCTTGTCAAGCACAGTCAAGACCGTTTGCTGTGGATCTATCGGTCGATCTAACATTTCTTTTCCCGAGCAAATAGGTGATTCACTCTTTTTTCCACTCAACTTCCCCATTTAAGTGCACCAGAAGTCACTCTACCGCCAAGGCTTTTTGATCGGGTTGATCTCGTCATATTAATCAGATCTTCACAATAACCTTGCGAGCTCTGGAACTAGAGGTTGATCATTTCCGCCATCTTGTGTGTGTGTGTGTGTGTGTGTGTGTGTGTGTGCGCGCGCGCGCGCGCGCGTGTGCGTGTGTGTGTGTGTTCGTGCGCGTGCAAGCGCGCGCGTGCGCGCACGTGTGTGTGTGTGTGTGTGTGTGTGTGTGTGTGTGTGTGTATGTGTGTGTGTGTGTGTGTGTGTGTATGTCCCTGTGATAGTTGGGTGCTTGTTGGACATCCCTGTTGGTGAGGCCTTTCCTCGGTCCACCTAAAAGAGGAGCATAGATACTGATGGCTGGCTTCACAGGAGTATTTCATGTGTTGTGATGGCTTCGCTGTTCCCTGGCACCGGTACGTCTTCTGCTGGTCTGCTGGCTGGACGTACGTAGAGCGTTTCCTGTCCTGTTCCTTTAGCAACTCACAGACCGGAGTTTTGTGTTTTGATGAACTTTATGAGTGATTCATGGATGGTGTCATGGTGGTGAATTGGCATCGGTGGAGTCTGCTGTCTAGGAGCCAGGACTGACATATTCAAGCCTGTTCTGTCAAGTCTAAATCGTTCAGTTCACTCACGGCTCTGGCATACGTTTACATTTCCGTGCCATTTCTTAGAATAGCAAAGATTGTGTGTGACAGATTCTCATGGATGACCATATGTTTTTTCTCACGTTCTGACTCTAACTACTTTCAATCATCATATCCAGCTCCTAGACATTGAATAAACTTTATGAAAGTTTCTTCTTTCATACTGCTCTAGTCTATTTTTATCTGCTGTTATAAGTTGTGCCTTTGATGTAAACACTTCTTCCTGGTCCTCTGTTTCCATCAACATTTCTTAAAGAGCATCCTTCTTCAGCTTCAAATGAAACATGTCAGATTGTACTCTTCCAAACAGATCCCAAAAATAGGCTGGCAGATTTGATTTATTTGTTATTAACTTTATCAGCATGGTACTGTTGCCGAGTTTGTTTGTTTGCTTTTCTCCAATGCTACTACTCAGCCCTTCTGTGATTGTAATTTGTCTATTTATCTTACCAGTGCTATAAAAGCAATATTACGTCTACAGTAGGAAGCCATTTGACAATACTGTTTATCTAGTCAAGTAAAGGTTGAACAGGACCACTCTCCTGTACAATTCTTACTGGTAATAGTGGTTTCAAATGGTCTTTGTTCATAACACGTTGTTAGGAACTGTGCTCGAGTTCCAAGAGGCTCATGTCAGTGTGTTTGTTATGAGATTACATCAACAGAAAACATGGATCGCTTGTGCAAGCTATCAAAAAGGGAAGGATTTGAAAGTCTTATTCTTGGGCTTACCTGATCATGGAAACCGTGCAGTATACATGACCTGTATGCGCCGAGAGCACAGAGTTATTGGTTTATCACCTGTAGAAGGTCACTTGAATTGGAGGAGAACTGATTGTGTTCAAAGTACGGACAGTAATGTCTTGCCGAGGGTGCGTGCCTCATACTTTAGTTTCTTCGTTTGGACACGTGGAGGGGGGGTGGTGGATTCTTGAGAAAATGTAAATTATAGGCTACGAATGGCCTGCGTTAGGCTTGTAAAATTTTGTGTGAGGTATATAGTGAAGAGATTGTTTTTTTTTAATTTTAAGAAATGAGGGATCAATATGATTTAGCTTACCTGATCATGGAAACCGTGCAGTATACATGACCTGTATGCGCTGAGATAAAGAATAATATAAAGATAAAGAATGATATAATTCAAAACGACTGATTTGTATATCTTTCCTTTTCGGGAACTTTCCCCAGATGGAGTATGAGCAAGTAGTCACACCTTTTGTTGAGAAGGGCACAGGCATACTCTGTATTTCTTATAAGTTGACAAAGGTAGTGAAGAGTGAAATCATGAAGCTGTCTGTGGCTGAAGCTGGACGAAAACCTGCTATTTGTCTTTAAGAATCACAGGACTTTGTGAAAAATCGAATAATCGAATAATCAAATGTTGAATTTTTTTTTTAAGTTACAGGTACTTTTTGAGTTTGATAAGACCTGCTAATGTGTTTATTTGAAATATGTCCATATCATTTTGCGAAAGCAGTGCTGAAAGAATTTTATGTAAATAATATAAAAGTGCTTATCAAAGGCGGATGGGGTGGGGATTCTCTTTTTTGTGTCCGACAGTTTTTTTATTATTTTTGTTTTTTGTGTTTGTTTGATTGTTTGTTTGTTTTTGTCCACGTTGCATAGGCCAGTGTCTGACAGTGGCGACCACAGTCACAGTCTAAGCTCTGACAGACAATATTACGATCATCGAACTTGCATTGGTGTATGTCCCTTGTGAAGAAAACAAAATGTTTTTTTTTTTCTTCGCCTCCCATTCTTGTACTGCTGTTGTGTTCTTTTTTGACAGCCTATAGTTTGTGTGTGTGTGCGTGTGTGTGTGTGTGTGTGTTGTATCCATTATATTGAACTGAACGATTTTGTATAAAGTTGTTATGTTTGTCGTTTTATGTTAATCTGACAGTAAATGGATTCAGTCAGTCAGTTTGTCGTTCTTTGTTCATCCTGGTCTCCTGTCCATGGGAGGTATTTATTATCAGGATTTTGCCCGATGATTTCCTATTGCTTCCCTCCTTTTCTTTTTGTCTATTGTAGCACTTCCGTTTTTGGTTTCACATTCCCTTCTTTTTAACTCTCTCCCCTCTATCTATTGTGTATATGTCAATACATTTTACGCAGGGTTTCGCGTTAGGTTTTGGGTTGAGTTCCTTCTTTTGAATGCACGCCTGTTTAGTTTCTTGGATTCTTCCTCGTTTCAAATTTTGCCTCGATTTTCCTTGCTTGTTGTTTACCAAGATTGTGGATATACCAGCAATGCTAAATTTTCACCGTTCTGAATACTTGTTCAACATTCAGTGATATAGTTGAACGTGAGTCAGAATGTCCAAATTGGCTGTAAATCTTTCTGACAAGAAAATTGATAATTTTTTTTTTACATGCTTACATGTTTAATGCGAATGCGACCCCCCCCCCCCCCCCCCCCCCCCCTTTCTTTGCATCGTTATTATGTTCATGTGAACGATTCCCTTTTATCCCTTCACTCTACCTTTTTGTTTCACACTTTTACACATTTACCTGCATAATTCCATCTGCGCATCCTCCACATCGTATCGTGATCATTGAATACTGTTCTTGCTACAGTTAAGTTTCTGGATATCTTTGTGGTATTTTTCACAGTCATAAAAAAAATGTAGACGTCTCTGTTCGACAACACTTTAGTCATAAAAAAAAGCGAATTGGAATTTTTTTTTTCTGTTGCAAATATTTCAAAGGTGCTCAAAGAAGTTAAAATCCTTCAAAGCGAAGACACAGCAGAATCTCTGACTACCACTTTGATCAGGTCTACAAAAAGCATGTATCTGATGTCTTCCAATACGCTCCAACTTCCCCAAACATCTTGGTTTGATTCTGACTGCTGACGTTTCGCATGAGAACGCAAATGGGCTCGGCATTGGATGTCCCAAAGACCTTCAGCTCCCAACACTTGAATTCACTAGGGACTGCGTGCCAAAACGAGACATACCTTTAAATTAAGTAAACATCAGTCTTGGGGAGATTTCTATTCTGGGCTGGCATCCAAAGCGTCTAAGAAGGGAGTCTGGAACATCATCAAGAAAAACAAAGGGAGAAGCACCGACGCATTAATTCATCACCTGAAACTTGCTGATGCTCTGGAGACTGACAAACAAGCTGTTGCCAATCTGTTGGCCTCCACCACTCGACTGAACTTGATCCTTCTCAAATGAAAGTGCCGTTTTCTTGAAAACCAAATGACTGAGAGAAGGCCCTCTATGTGTCTTCCTTCAGGCAGCTCTGAGATGTGCAAGTTGACACTGTCAATTGATGAGCTGGAATCGGCTATCTTGGCCTGCAGCGCTTCTGCACCTGGCCTGGATGTCATTCATTATCAGCTTTTGAAGCATCTCTTATAGAGCTGTGTTCAGACCTTTCTGGAGGTCTGCAACCATATCTACACTGCAGGATGCTTTCCAGCCTCCTGGGAGGGATCCCTGATTATTCCTATTCCTATTCCTAGGCCTGGAAGGGATCTTGCCAGCCCCTCAAACTGTCGTCCAGTGGCTCAGACCAGCTGCATCTGCAAGCTGGTGGAGGGGATGGCTGGCTCCCAGCTGGTGTGGAGGCTGGAAACAGATGGTTTTTGGCCAATGGATGGTGTGCGTTCTGGAGGAGCCACCCTATCATTGACCATTTGGTCAGTCTTGAAGCCACTATCCGCAGCACCTTCATTAATAAACAACACGCGTTTACTATTTTGTTTTTATCTAGATGAGTCTATGATGTCACTTGGAAAAATCGAATTCTTGTGGACTTTTGTAAACCTGTTTTTCGTCGTCGTTTGCCTATTTTTGTTTTTCTGGTTGATCGGTGATTTCGGTCCGTGTTGGCACCATGCTGTCTGACATCTATAGGTGGGAGGTAGGTGTGCCCCAGCATAGCATTCTTTTTTCTGCTCTGTTCGGCGTAAAAATGGGCAAAAATGGGTGGTTCTGTAGACTGGGGCTGATAATTGTGTGCTGTGTAGTTGAAAACTTTTGTGCAATGTGGACTCAAACTTTGTGTGGATGGGACTCGACAGTGTGCAGAGAAAGCCGGGTTTGGCTTTTCGAGCGCCCAAATGCAATGTATCTATTTTCACAACTTTCGTCCATTCTTTGCTGATTCTGGGGTTCTGGATGGATCCACCATACCATTTCTGCTGTGAAATAGGCCACATTTCTGGTTGTGTTTTTCAAAATTTGTTTTGAAAAATCAAAACTTGACCTTTAAAAATCACATGCAATGCCTGGGGGTTACATGTTGTGGACACTGGGCATTTAGAGAGCTTTGGTGCACACAGATTGGGGCACTGATGGGGGGAAGGGAGTGAGGGTTCTTCTCCATCTTTACGGGTTCTGATCTGCTTCAGTCTGGGCTGTGGATGTGTGGTCAGTGGCTCCGCCAGGCTTTCTTACCTGAAGGTTCTGGGTCCCCTCCAGCAACAGGGACCTTCACTCTGTCAGGATGCATTCCGTACTATCCCTGTTTGTGGCCTTTGTGTTGGGGCAGGAGAGCCATCGCTTTCGAGCCATCGATTGGGGCTTGTCGTGAACTACTGTTTGGGTTTCTCTTCTGTACCCCAAGAATCCTGCATGTGACTGTGTGTTTTTTGACCCTAAGTTTAGAAAAAATTCGATGACTAGCCCAGTTCCATTTCTCCTTGGGAATTTGTATTCTCCCCCATTCGAACAATGCACATGTGGCCCTTGGAGTCGTCTGTGATTTGTGCAGGTTTCCTGTTGATCCACCACGGACTTTCTTTACTTCAAAGATCCAGGTTGGTTTAGCCTAGAATTGTAAACATTCTACTAGCTCCGTAGCATACGAATCCTTTCTCGCCGGGCTGACTTTTTAATGTCCATCTCTCAGGAAATTTTCACCGACGGCTCCTAGTCTGAGGAGGGGTTGCCTCTGCTGTGTTTTGTGCAGCAGGTCCTTCTGAGAGATGGTTTAAACATGTTCCCACTGACAGCTCCATCTACAGTACTGAGTTGACAGCCTTGGACCTGGCTCTTGAAATGGTCTCTAAATCAAAACATAAAGATTTCCTTAGTTTGTTGGACTCCCTTTCTGCTTTGGAGGCCATTGCCAGCAGTGGTACCTTCCATGTCGTGTGCCACTCACAGAGAAGCATACTCTTTTGGAGCGCTGAGACTTGCGTGATGTGGGGCATAGGCCCTTCCCAGCAGACTCCATGAAGGCCTTGTTCGGGATGTCCTGTCTGATGTTATTTTTGGGTTACTGAAGAAGATCAAACTCCACCTGGTTGTAACCTTCGGGGGAACATGCAGCCGGTCCCAAGCCCGGATAAAGGAGAAGGGCTGGCCATGGGGTTAACAGCCCCATCCCGTAAAAACCAACTTGTTGCAGAAACGTCAACAGCAGACCAAGGAACTTCTACCCTGGATGAGGAAGGGTCCTTCTCAAGAGGACGTGCGACGCCATGTAGTGAAAGTTGTGAGTCAACGAAAGCCACAAAGGGCGACCCCTCTTCTATCGACTAGGACCATCAAGGTTGGAACATGGAATGTGAGGAACATGTATGAGACGGGAAAAACATCACAAGTAGCGGCAGAAATGAAAGACTACCACCTCACACTGCTTGGAATAAACGAGACCTGTTGGACACAGTCAGGACAAAAGAGACTGCTCAGCAGAGAGATGTTGCTGTATTCCGGACATGAAAAAGACAACGCTCCACACACATAAGGTGTATCACTCGTGCTGTCTGGACCTGCTCAGCAAGCTCTAATAGCATGGGAAGCACACAGACCAAGATTCATTGCAACATCATTCAGAACTAAGAAGAAAAAGATCAAGATGAATGTCATCCAGTGCTATGCTCCAACCAATGACAGCGATGAAGATGCAAAAGATCGCTTCTACGACAGACTGCAGGACGTTGTAGCAAGCACCCAGAGAGATACGTCAACATCCTCATGGGCGATTTCAATGCGAAAATCAGACAAGACAACACCGGGTACGAGGACGTGATGGGAAGACATGGACTGGGAGAGATAACAAGAATGGCAAGAGATTTGCAGACTTCTCTGCGATGAAGAACCTAGTCATAGGTGGCAGCATTTTCTCGCACAGAAGAGTACACAAGGCTACCTGGGTATCACCAGATCTAGCGACAGAAAATAAATTTGACCACATCTGTATGGCCAAGAAATTCAGGAGGTCCCTGCAGGTTGTAAGGGTGAGAAGAGGAGCAGACGTTGCATCTGACCACCACCTACTGGTCGCCAGGCTGAAGCTGAAATTGAAGAACTGGATGAAACCAACTACAAAGAGGCAGAATTACAACCTCAGCCTACTGAAAGACCCAATGACTAGAGAAGATTTCAAGCTGTCCCTTACCAACAAATACCAGTGCTACAAGAACTACTTGAGGAAGAGGCTGATCTGGAGACCCACTGGCAAAAAGTGAAGGAGACACTCACATCAACCTGTCAGGAAGTAGCGGGCCCCAAGAGACACCAACAGAAGGAATGGATATTGGCAGACACACTGCGCAAAATACAGGAGAGAAGCAGAAGAAGGCAAGAGTAAACAACAGCCGAACAAGGGCAGCAATGGCCAAAGCACAAGAAGACTTCACAAAAGCCAACATAGAAGTGAAGAAGAGCGCAAGAACAGATAAGCAGAAGTATGTTGACAGCCTGGCAGAAGAAACAGATGAAGCAGCAGCAGCCAGTAACAACATAAAGCAGCTGTACGACACCAATAAGAAACTGTCAGGGAAGTACAGCAGACCCGAGCGACCAATCAAGGACAAGATCGGAAATACTGTCCAGGAAACAGAGCAACAACTGAGCAGATGGGCAGAGCACTTTTGAAGAGCTTCTGAACAGACCCATCCCTCAAAATCCCCCTGACATCGATCCAGCTGACAGAGACCTAGACATCAACTGTGGGCAACCAACGCGAGAGAGATCAGGAAAAGCATCAAGCTACTGAGGAACGGCAAGGCGCCAGGACCAGACAACATCCCTGCAGAAGCACTCAAGGTAGACCTAGAAACAACTGTACAGATGCTCTACTCTCTTTTAGTGAAGATTCGGAAGAAGACGAGGGTAGGTACCAGCAGACTGGAAGGGGGGCTACCTCATCAAGCTACCCAAGAAAGGAGACCTCAGCAACTGCGCAAACTACAAAGGAATAACACTTCTGTCAGTGCCAGGAAAGGTCTTCAACAGGATCCTTTTTGAGAGAATGAAATGTGCAGTTGACCCCCCTCCTCCGAGACCAGCAGGCCGGCTTCCGCAAGAAAAGATCATGCATCGACCAGATTGCCACCTTGCGCGTCATTGTAGAGCAGTCTATAGAGTGGAACTCATCGCTGTACATCAACTTCGTCGACTATGAGAAGGCATTTGATAGCGTTGACCGCGAAACCCTCAGGAAGCTGCTACGCCATTACGGAGTGCCAACTAAACTGGTCACCTTGATCAAGAACTCCTACGAAGGAATGACTTGCGGGTGGTCCATGGTGGACAGCTCACAAACAGCTTCGGGGTGAGGACTGGAGTCAGGCAAGGCTGCCTCCTATCGCCTTTTCTTTTCCTCCTGGTGATCGACTGGACCATGAAGAGATCAATAGCACACAGAAGAAATGGAATCAGTGGGACACAATGGGACCAGCTTGATGACTTGGACTTTGCTGATGACCTAGCCCTGCTTTCCAACAGCCACCAACAGATGCAGGACAAGACA
The DNA here is from genome assembly GCA_016801955.1 of Conus betulinus. NCBI lineage: Eukaryota > Metazoa > Mollusca > Gastropoda > Neogastropoda > Conidae > Conus > Conus betulinus. Next base: position 69,453 of record JADBJO010004566.1, read on the forward strand.
ACAGAACTGGAGGCCACCTCTTCACAAGTTGGTCTCAAGATCCATGGCGGTAAGACCAAGATCCTCAAGATCAACACGAAAAGTGAGGACCCAGTCGCACTGCATGGAAGCGAGCTGGAAGAAGTGGAGGCATTTACATATCTAGGCAACATCATTGACAAGAAGGGTGGCACAGACGCAGACGTCAGAGCAAGAATCGGCAAGACGAGGGCAGCATACTTGCAGCTGGAGAACATATGGGGCTCCAAGGTGGTATCGACTCGCACGAAGATCAGGCTGTTCAACTCCATCATCAAGTTAGTGCTAATGTATGGAGCTGAGACATGGAGGACAACAAAGACCACCACCAGGAAAGTGCAGACTTTCATCAACAGCTGCCTGAGAAGAATCCTCCAGATCCACTGGCCCAACACCATCAGCAACTCAGACCTGTGGCAGCGTACCAACTAACTGCCAACCAAAGATGAGATCCGGTGTCGTATATAATACTGTCGCCGTGGAATTGTATCGCAGCGATAGCATTTCACGTGAAATATTGTTACAGCGACAATATTTTCTAGAAAAAATAGTCGCGCGACAACTTTTCACGAAAAATGTCCTATAGAATATTGTAACTGCCCATAAAATGCTGTCGCTCGAAATGTTGCAACAGGTGTTTTTTTTTTTTTTTTTTTTTTTTTTTTTAAATATTGTAGTCAGTGAATGCTGTCGCTTGCGACACATTTTCACGTGAAATCTTACTGCTAGAGTTAACATTTCCTGTGAAATATAATTGCAGGGTTAATATTTCACAGCGACGATTTTTTTTTTCTGCGAAGTGAAAAAAAGTCGCTGTGGTTGAGCGTCAAAATATCACAGAAAATAACACAGCCTGCCATGAAATAAAAAAAAAATGTCGCAAGTGATTTTTCTTATCATAAATGTTTCTGATGAAAGTCAGATCTCCATTCGTGTGTGTGTGTGTGTGTGTGTGTGTGTGTGTGTGTGTGTGTGTGTGTGTGCTGTGATGTTTTTATCAATATCGTAGGCCTAAGACATTCAGCACAACGAAAGTAGGGGAAGATTGGGTAAGTCAGAACCCCTAAGAAATGCAGCCCTACCTCCTTCACTAACTTTACTTCACTCAAGGTTAATTATTTGTAAAGCTTACCATAAGAGCTTCATATAGTACAGCCATCAAATGGCTAACTTTATTTCAAAGAGTTCTATATAAATAACCATAAAATTCTTAAAGAAAAGGAAGCCCACTTTAGACATTTAGGGTTAAATGGACCAGGGAGTTGTAAATACTGAGCCACGGGTCTATATTAACCGACACGCATTATTCATAAACCTAAACCAATATTGACTGTCTCTTGGCCATATAAGATGTGTGAGCGGGTTCGATAATCCATTTAAAGGCCCCTAAGATTTCAACACATTCATAAACTAAAATTAAAGAGTAAATGATTATCCTTGATTTTTAGAACAGAAACACAAACATAATAGAGTCTAAAAGCTAATACAAGCCAAATCGCAGAACAGACAGTTTCAGTTGTCTTGCTTTAATTGCAATGCTTCTAGGGCACTTAAAATCATGAATTTACAAACGAGTCAAAGTAACCCATTTTAGTCACAAGTAACCCAAAAGTTATCGGAGGCCATAATGCAGAGCCTCAGGCGTCATTTGGCTTTGTTTTACTGCAGTCCTTTTAAGGCATTCAAAGCTCCCAGGAAGCCATGATTTGAAATTAATTAACATAGTATTTGGTTGAAAGGATCATCCATTTCTTTTCTAAAGCTTTTATTTAGTTTAATGACATAAACAGGAATGACAGCAGTGGGAAGATGTTGATGGTGGTTGACTTGGGTCACTGAGCGCAGTTCATCATGGTTTGAAGGGGTGGAAAGGCAGAGGTGGGAGTAGTGGGCAATACTGAATGTAGGGGTGATCATGGTTCACATAGAAATGGGGAGTGTTGATGGACAGCAAAGAAGAGAACAAAGGAGGGGGGGGGGGGGAAAAAAAAAAAAAAAAAAAAAGGGGAAGGGGGGGGGGGGAGAAAGGGAAGAAAGGGAGGGGGAAGGAGGGGGGGGGGGGGGGGGGGGGAGAAAAGAGGAGAGGAGGGCTGATGATTTGGGGTGAGGTATCATTCCCTGACATTGAGCCCCTGTCTCTATGCTCTTTAAAACGTTCATTTAGAGATCTGTATGTTTCACCCACATACATCTTGGGACAAAGGGTACAGCTAAGAATATAGACTATATTTTGAGTCTGGCAGGTGAAGTGGGACCTCATGTGGAAGCTGCGTCCGGATGGGCCTTGCACAGTAGTTGTTGGATTAAGAAAGTCACAGGTTTTACATTTGGGTTTCTTGCACTGGAAATTGCCTGGTTGGGTTGAGGGGGATGAAGGGTGGAAGGTAGAGTGCATCAGGTGGTCACCAAGGTTTTTGTCCCTTTTGAATGCCACCATAGGTGGTAGACTGAAAATGCTTTGGAGAGCTGGATCCTCCTTCAGGATAGTGAAGTTGCGGAGCAGAACGTTTTTC
>JADBJO010004566.1:81983-94483 GCA_016801955.1 Conus betulinus
AGGATTTCACTTTGCATCCCCAACTGTATGTGGAAATGTGCTGGAAACAGAATGCAACGCATTTGTGAGCATGATGTGTTACCATGATTTGTTGTACAATGTCTTAAAAAAATCAAAATAACATGTTCCAAAGCTAACATTAGGACTTCTTTCCAGAAAACCCCAGCGTCCAACCAGAGCAATGAACCTGCCTCCGGCAACTGGAACTTCACAAAGTAATAATTTCGGTATCCAGTATTATCCAGTGCTAATAGCACAACGGAAGAAAGGGATTTGGAATGTTCACTTAGTAGATGGAAAAGTGATTGGAAATGTTTGCGTGATAAATGAACGTGAAAAGTAGACAAAAATGCATGTTAAATGTGATGACGATATCATTGTAGGATTCTTTGTTGTGTTTAGCAAAGGGAGCACAAAAATGAATTCTTGCTTCCTCAGTCTCTCCATTTAATGAATAAACTAGATGCGTGCGAGTGGAGTGATCACTGCTGTGTTTGTGAGTGACTGTATGCAAATGCGGTGTGTGACTGTGGTGACCTCCGTTTTTTTTAGAACCTTTACGACTGATTTGTAGCCCTCATTGAAAATTTGAAAACAAAAACAAAAAACAAAAACAAAAAAAACTGAATACAATTTTGAAATTTCGGTATTGTAAATTCGAATAGCTACAACCGGGAATTATTGTATACAGTTGCTACGCTTTTTATATCTATTCTGAATTTGGGGAACAAAATTGATTTGATACCCTTTGATGGGTATGTCTCCTGATTGTTAGCCTGTCATTTTTTTTTTCATTAGCATTCCTAGTCTTTGTAATTTCTTGTATATTCTATCGTGCATTTCCGATTTGTGCCATGCTTTTGATCTTTTGACATTGTCCCCGCCCCCAGCTTCACGGGAAGTAGATTCAGTCAGTGAACTACCAGAACGTTTTCTTTCTCTTCGTCCTCTTTCTTCTCACTATTTTGGATCTTCACCTCTCTTGGTTTCGACCTCTGCTCCATTAACATTTCCCTTTTTTTTTTTTTTTACCTCAACAATAAGCTCCTGTGTGACTTATTTTTGGCGTATTCGCTACATTGCACAGTTTGTTTGTTTGTTTGTTTGTTTTTCTGATTAGTGTGAGTTGATGTCCCTTTCTTTTAAATGTTGTAGAGCTTCGGACCTCGCTTTCTCGAATTAAATCATTTTCATCTGAGGGTCCATCTACACAAACCAATCAGTCGTATTACCTACACTTCTTTTCTGTCCCACGATTGTTGTTTCTTCTCTCCCTTTGATTGTCATGCTAACGTCTGCTGCTGCATGAATGTGATACTGACTTCGTGCTCATGCTGGAATTTGTCGTTTATCATATCTTACAATTGCCAACTGCTATTACATTTTACATGTTAACCCTCCTCCCCCCCTCCCCCCCCTCCCCCCCCCCCCCCCCCCCCCCCCCCTTCCCCCCCCCCCCCCCCCCCCCCCCCCCCCCCCCCCCCCCCCCCCCCCCCCCCCATCCCATTTTGGGCGCTGTGGCTTCTTGACGTGTCAGCTACATCCTCATTATCATGGCTGATGTAAACTACATTCACAATGACACGTCAGCTACATCCTCATTATCATGGCTGATGTAAACTACATTCACAATGACACGTCGCTGCATCCCCTCGTCATCATGGCTGATGTAAACTACATTCACAATGACACGTCAGCTGCATCCTCGTCATCATGGCTGATGTAAACTACATTCACAATGACACGTCAGCTGCATCCTCATTATCATGGCTGATGTAAACTACATTCACAATGACACGTCAGCTACAGCCTCATTATCATGGCTGATGTAAACTACATTCACAATGACACGTCAGCTGCATCCTCATCATCATGGCTGATGTAAACTACATTCACAATGACACGTCAGCTACAGCCTCATCATCATGGCTGATGTAAACTACATTCACAATGACACGTGCGTCAGCTACCAGCCTCATTATCATGGCTAATGTAAACTACATTCACAATGACACGTCAGCTACAGCCTCATTATCATGGCTTATGTAAACTACATTCACAATGACACGTCAGCTACAGCCTCATTATCATGGCTGATGTAAATTACATTCACAATGACACGTCAGCTACAGCCATCATTATCATGGCTGATGTAAACTACATTCACAATGACACGTCAGCTACAGCCTCATTATCATGGCTGATGTAACTACATTCACAATGACACGTCCAGCTACAGCCTCATTATCATGGCTGATGTAAACTACATTCACAATGACACGTCAGCTGCATCCTCATTATCATGGCTGATGTAAACTACATTCACAATGACACGTCAGCTGCATCCTCATTATCATGGCTGATGTAAACTACATTCACAATGACACGTCAGCTGCATCCTCATTATCATGGCTGATGATGTAAACTACATTCACAATGACACGTCAGCTGCATCCTCGTCATCATGGCTATGTAAACTACATTCACAATGACACGTCAGCTGCATCCTCATTATCATGGCTGATGTAAACTACATTCACAATGACACGTCAGCTCTACATCCTCATTATCATGGCTGATGTAAACTACATTCACAATGACACGTCAGCTACATTCTCATTATCATGGCTGATGTAAACTACACTCACAATGACACGTCAGCTGCAGCCTCGTTATCATGGCTGATGTAAACTACATTCACAATGACACGTCAGCTACAGCCTCATTATCATGGCTGATGTAAACTACATTCACAATGACACGTCAGCTGCATCCTCGTTATCATGGCTGATGTAAACTACATTCACAATGACACGTCAGCTACAGCCTCATTATCATGGCTGATGTAACTACATTCACAATGACATGTCAGCTACAGCCTCATTATCATGGCTGATGTAAACTACATTCACAATGACACTTCAGCTACAGCCTCATTATCATGGCTGATGTAAACTACATTCACAATGACACGTCAGATACAGCCTCATTATCATGGCTGATGTAAACTACATTCACAATGACACGTCAGATACAGCCTCATTATCATGGCTGATGTAAACTACATTCACAATGACACGTCAGCTGCATCCTCGTTATCATGGCTGATGTGTAAACTACATTCACAATGACACGTCAGCTACATCCTCATTATCATGGCTGATGTAAACTACATTCACAATGACACGTCAGCTACATCCTCATTATCATGGCTGATGTAAACTACATTCACAATGACACGTCAGCTACATCCTCATCATCATGGCTGATGTAAACTACATTCACAATGACACGTCAGCTACAGGCGCATTATCATGGCTGATGTAAATTACATTCACAATGACACGTCAGCTACAGGCGCATTATCATGGCTGATGTAAACTACATTCACAATGACACGTCAGCTACAGGCGCATTATCATGGCTGATGTAAACTACATTCACAATGACACGTCAGCTACAGGCGCATTATCATGGCTGATGTAACTACATTCACAATGACACGTCAGCTACATCCTCATTATCATGGCTGATGTAAACTACATTCACAATGACACGTCAGCTACAGCCTCATTATCATGGCTGATGTAAAACTACATTCACAATGACATGTCAGCTACAGCCTCATTATCATGGCTGATGTAAACTACATTCACAATGACACGTCAGCTACAGCCTCATTATCATGGCTGATGTAAACTACATTCACAATGACACGTCAGCTGCATCCTCATTATCATGGCTGATGTAAACTACATTCACAATGACACGTCAGCTGCATCCTCATTATCATGGCTGATGTAAACTACATTCACAATGACACGTCAGCTACAGCCTCATTATCATGGCTGATGTAAACTACATTCACAATGACACGTCAGCTGCATCCTCCTTATCATGGCTGATGTAAACTACATTCACAATGACACGTCAGCTGCATCCTCCTTATCATGGCTGATGTAAACTACATTCACAATGACACGTCAGCTGCATCCTCATTATCATGTCTGATGTAAAACTACACTCACAATGACACGTCAGCTGCAACCTCATTATCATGGCTGATGTAAACTACACTCACAATGACACGTCAGCTGCATCCTCGTTATCATGGCTGATGTAAACTACATTCACAATGACACGTCAGCTACATCCTCATCATCATGGCTGATGTAAACTACATTCACAATGACACGTCAGCTACATCCTCATCATCATGGCTGATGTAAACTACATTCACAATGACACGTCAGCTACAGCCTCATCATCATGGCTGATGTAAACTACATTCACAATGACACGTCAGCTACATCCTCATCATCATGGCTGATGTAAACTACATTCACAATGACACGTCAGCTACATCCTCATCATCATGGCTGATGTAAACTACATTCACAATGACACGTCAGCTACAGCCTCATCATCATGGCTGATGTAAACTACATTCACAATGACACGTCAGCTACATCCTCATCATCATGGCTGATGTAAACTACATTCACAATGACACGTCAGCTACATCCTCATCATCATGGCTGATGTAAACTACATTCACAATGACACGTCAGCTACATCCTCATTATCATGGCTGATGTAAACTACATTCACAATGACATTTCCCACAGCTAACGTAAGGACTTGGAGTTTCATTCCAGAAAACCACAGCGTCCATCCAGTGTCTTTAACCTACCTGTAGCCACTGGATCTTAACAAGAGAAATAATTTCTATGTCCACTAATATCCAGCACAAAAACGAAAAAAAGAGAAAAAAAGAGAAAGGGGTTTGGAATGTTTACGTAGTAGATGGCAAGCGATCGGACATTTTTAGATAATAAATGAACATTAAAGATTGGTCAAAGTTTGTGGATTATGTGTGAGATGTTATTGTGATATGCTTTGTTATGTTTGGTAAGGGATGCACTAAAAAGTGAATTCATGTTTGTGACGGTTACCTCTTGACATGGTCTCATGGAGATGATGAAAGGCGTGGCTTTGCAAAAATAAGTACGTAGTTTTGTGTTATCGTGGTGTAACATATTTGGGCGCTCAGTTATTATAATCAATTGCCGATAACGTCCGTATTACAGTCTTTGCATAACCGTTCAAATCTGTCTATATTACTTTCTCATGTCATTCCGGAGCTGCGAATACTATATCTAAATTTAACATCTTTTGAACACGCACGCACGCACGCACGCACGCACACAAGCACGCACGAAACACACGAGCAGACAGACAGACAGAGAGAGACAGACACACAGACACAGACACACGCATACACACACACACACACACACACACACACACACACACACACACACACACACACACACACACACACACACACACACACACACACACACACACACACACACACACACACACACACACACACACGAGCGGAGTAAAATAAAAAAAACACAGAAGTAACAGTTTCATTTTAAATTGTATATTCTCCAATAAAATTTTCGCTTAAAAAAAGCTTCTTCAGCATTGGCCAGTGCTGAAGAAGCTTTTTTAAGCGAAAATGTTATTGGAGAATATACAATTTAAAATGAAACTGGTTACTTCTGTGTTTTTTATTTTACACCAAGTTTTTACCCCAGAAGTATATTTGGGAGGAGAGGTGTCCAGCAATTTATTTGGACTGAATATTGAAAACTATATATATGTATATATATATATATATATATATATATATATATATATACGCACACACACACATACGCGTGCGCGCACACACACACACACACACACACACACACACACACACACACACACACACACACACACACACACACACACTCAGGCATGCACGCACACAAGCACACACACACACACACGCGCGCGCGCGCACGCACACCACACACACACACGCACGCACGCACGCACACACACACACACACACACACACACACACACACACACACACACACACACACTTGCGCGCGCATGCGCGCGCATGTGCGCCTTTCACACCAACGCATTCAAAGTGTAATGCCTTATCTAACCTTCAGATATGTGAATGGGTATATTTTCTTGGACTGCTCCTTTTTGTGGGCCCATTATGATTTGACAAATTTTAGAAACTGGACGAGTATTTCATAAAAAGAGACTCTAAAAAAACACACTGAAACGCACGCACGAGAGAGGGAGGAGAGAGAGAGAGAGAGAGAGAGAGAGAGAGAGAGAGAGAGAGAGAGAGAGAGAGAGAGAGAGAGAGAGAGAGAGAGAGAGAGAGAGAAACAGAGAGACAAAGAGAGAATGTGACCTTCAGCAAGCTGTATATCATCCGAAATCCCTTGCCAAAGGAAGGACAGGCATGGGTGTGTAGTCTCTCCCGTTAAACTATTTCCCACAATTACCTTCTGCACATCACTGTATAGTTCTGGCAAGGGAGGTAATGTTGAACAAACAATGCAGCGTAGTTTGGTCTTCTTCCTTGTGACCAAAATTAGATATAGATAATTTTCAACAAGGTCGATGTCCATGTGACGGAAGCTCAGCAAAACAGACTGACTGTCATGAACTCTTAAAGACGCTCTGTCTGCCAACAAAGATGTCCTGTTAAAATCAGGACGGAAGACCATAGTCTGTTGTAAGTATCCTGAGTAAAACAAATCACGTGCAGCTCAATGAGTTGATAATGACAATAACCATCACAGGACTTTTCGAGGCCTAGAATGCTAGCTATTTTTGTAGTCACTTGATGACTTAACGGCAACGCCACAATAACAAAAAATGTGAATAAAAAACAACCGATTTTAGCTCAACACAAAATGATGTGATTATTATAATCATGGGCGTGTTTTTTGATGGTTAATGAAGACCAATGACATCTGTGGTGCAGTATCAAGCATAACTCCAGGTAACCGTCTCAGCTGACAACCAGTTAGCATGTCTGCACACTAACCGCCCCGCTGCTTTGCATTGAATATGACAACAGACTTTCATCATGCACCTTCATTGTGTCTGTCGCCATAGGTTTTTAAAACAGACAACATAGATCTGAGAGAGGATTGTGTCTGATAACATGTCTGCTTGAACATGAAGTTTTTTGTCGAAAAGAAGCTGGAAAATTTCCTCTGAAAGAGAAAATGTTATTAACATACGACTTCAGTTCTGTACATGATTGCCATTCAGTAATAGATTCTCGGCATGCATAAATTATTGATAATGTTCTTTAAAGTTTGAACTGGAAAAAAGAAAAATCTTCAAGAATAGTTGTCAGGTTGATTTGTTTTAATGTGGTGCAAATTCCTTGTTAAATTAAAGCAACTTGAAAGAATAGTGGGCGAATGTTCACATCAACATTAATTAATGTTTTTTTTTTTTCTTTTCTGTCAAATTTGAGAAATACTTGCACATGGCTGTGTCAGAAATGCACAGGTTAATGTCACATTGTCTGTGACAAGATTTAACGTGTGTCAAGCGTGAATCGGATGAAATTTCACCATTCGCATGCTTTTTTTTTTTAGTGTGTTAATGTAGACCCTCATGCACATACTGATAAACTCCCTTTGTTACATTTGTTTTTGTTCTGAAACCCAACAATACAGTGTCAGATACTAAATACGAGAGAAACATGAAGTTAAGATGGCGGACAAGTGAACTGTGTGCTGTGCGCGCTCTCCATTCAGTGTTCGATTGCTGTGTAGTTCGAGTGGTTTGGATGTCGAAGAGTGTTGTGATTGAACTGTGAGGTGACTGTGGATGTTGTGATGTTGTGTTAGACTCAGGTTGGTATTGTGTTTTGACACAAGGAAAGTGTTTGATTTCCATTATTTGCATTTCTTCGACTTTCATTTTATTTTGGTGCGTCAACGTGTGAACATTTTTATTTTGAATCGCGGCCCATGTTGGGCGCCTTGTTGCACGTGCAACAGTTATAGAGATAAAACTGTGACGTGTACCACCGCGTACAGGATCTGTGTGTTTAACCACAGGCGGATGATTTTGCAAGCCTTACATTTGCCTCATCAGTTGTCAGTCAGTAACCAACATTGTATCGCCGTGAGTTAAGTTAGAAACTAAGAAAATTTGTGACTCTGTAGGAGTTTAAAGTATTGTTCTGTCCTCTTTTGGTAAGAATGTCTACTGTGTCTGGGAATAAAAGAGTAAAGTCTGTTGTCAGCCCACCTAACGAAGAGACTGGTAAGCGCCAGTGCGTTGAAGTTCCTCATGAGAGTTTCTCCTCTTTTGACGAACGTTGTTTGGACGAGTCAACTATAGTTGAGCATCAGGATCTTAATAGCACCCCTTTAGAGATGGCTTCAAGTGATACTGAGCAGCAAGAACAGCAAGAACATAGCCGATCAGACAATATGGATAGAGTTGTAAAGGAGAGCATAAAGGAAGCCCTTAAAGATCCTGAAATTATGAACATGTTTGCATCTGCTTTCTCCAAATCACTGAAGGACGAGATAGCCGATCCCAAGAGTGTTATTGAGAAAAAAGAATAAGTAATCTGTGATCTCCAAAATAGACTGGACTCACTGGAGCAATATACAAGGAGAAACAGTGTAAGAATCAGCGGCATCCCAGAGCCTTCGAATCCTTCTGTTCGGGAAGACACGGACGTCGTGGTGCAGAGGCTCGGGGAGGCGATGGGTGTCACCATTACTGCGGACATGATAGATCGCTCCCATCGTCTGGATAAACGTATGAGGAATGCTGATCGGCAGATCATCGTCAAATTTACGTCGTACCGCCACAAGAGTGTGCTAATGAAGGCGAGACGCAGCTTAAAAAAACAAAACCGCTGCCAGTTTTTGGTTTCACCCCTGCAGGTTACACTGCCGCGCCAAGGCCAGCGTCAGCAGCAGAGGCAGCCAGTGTCCCTGTGCCCAGGCCAGCTGACAGGGTCTACATTAATGATGACCTGAATCGTCAGAGAGCCCAGCTGGCAGCCAGAGCCCGTAAGATGAAAAGTGAGAGTAAGCTGCAAGACACGTGGATTTACGACGGGGACATCTTTTTTCAAATGTGGAAATGTGACCAGTAAAATTACCCCCGATCGGCAGCTTGAATCGCTACTCTAGGCTTCTTCAGTGCGACTCGCGCTTTTTCTACGTCGAAAGTAATATTTCCAGCCTTGTTCGACGTCGAAGTATTTATACTTTCCCCCCACCCCACCCCATTGCCCCCCCCAGCCCACGTACTGCTTACGTCTCACGCCCCTTACCTTCTTGCCCCCCCCCCCCCTCCCCCCCCCCCCCCCCCCTTACTCTAATCGGGACTCACGGCCTTCGTCCGTACTGGAATTGATAACAAGACTGCAAAACCGAGTTGGTTCTTTGCCTTTTTGCCTTAGTTTTATTTTTCTTTTTTTTTTTTCTTTTTTTTTTTTTTTTTTTTCATTTTCTCCTATCGCCTTATTTGTAAATTTTGCTTTAGAAGTGCTTCCTTTGTGAGTGCGTGCATGTTTTTCATTTTTAGAAAAGTGTATCCATAAGTGTAGCATCTGACCGAGGAACTTATGGACACACACTGTGAAGAGTTTTTTTCTTCCCATATGCTTCTGATTTCCTTAAAATTGTTACTGTGTGTATAACCAGCCCCCCATTTTCCCTCTCTTTTTATATGACCTTTTTGTGCTCCTTGATTATACAAACCTTGTCGTCAGTTAACGAGCGAAATCATCTTCTCCTATTATCATCACATCAGTGCACAGCTAGAAATGAGCAAGAACCAGTCTGCATGGCCATGCAAAGAAGGACTTCGAATCTGTCACCTTGATATCCAACATGCAGTTAACAAGACATCAGATAAATCAACACGGATTTGGAATAAGGGTAAACGCTTTCATATTTTAGGGCTCTCTGAATCTACATTAACTGCACACATTGGCGACAATGATGAAACTATTCCCGGATATAACACAATCTGGAAAGATCCTACACAAGCGAAAGACACGGAGCTTCTTATTTATATCAGGGGAACCCTTACCTTCAATCGACTTTTACACCTAGAACGTAATGGCGTAGAATGTGTCTGGATAGAAGTTCAGCTGAATGAAACCCTTCAATGTTGGTTGGATTCTGCTACAGGAACCCATCTGAAAGAGTAAACTGGGTCGACCAATTTATTACGATGATGGGATGCAGTCTCGCTAGAATCCAAGGGAATTATTTGACGTGGAGACTTAAACATGGATCTTCTAAAAGTGCAAAACCAATGGACGCAAGCGTTCGACCGATTTAATCTGCATCAACTCATGGAATCTCCAACGAGAGTCACACCAAACTCGAAGATACATATCGACATATTCATGTCTCAGATAAAACTAACCTAGCAAAAGCCTGCGTTCCACTTCTTAACTGTAGTGATTATAACCCAGTTTGTGTCACATGGTCAAAAAAAGGAGTAAAAAATTCCCAAAACGGGACAAAGACAATAACCTACCATTGCTATACAAACTTTCACAACCAACACTTTCTGCATGACTTGTTTGACTCAAAACTCTTTTCAGTTTTCAACATAACTGATCCAGATGTTGCTGCTGAATTTTGGATCAAAACATTTACAAAAATATATGATAAACTCGCCCCTCTAAAATGATAAGAGTACGACATGATCCTAAACAGGCATTGTACACTAAAGAGTTATAGGAGGCAGGTTACCTTAGAGATTTGCTTGAATAACATGGCTATGACGAGGAATCTAGAATACTGAGAAATGTAATTAATTCACAGATGCGCAGAAAAGAAAAAACAAAACAAAACAAAACAAAAAGCAAAAAAAAACACACACACACACACACACACACACACACACACACACACACACACACACCCACACACACACACACACACACACAGGAAACATTATCGAGAGCCGATATCCTCAAATCAGAACCCATAATTGATATGGAGAGCTATTAAGAGCTTACAAACAATCAGTCTTCTTCAAAATCAACAGTAATTAAAAACATCTCTGTCGAACTGCAAAACAACCTCTTTTGCACTACAGCCAATACAGTTGTCACGACAGATTCTTCCAGATCAAACGATCTTCAACATTTGGAACAATACTGCCATGACAAAAAAACAACAACAAAAGAAAACAAAAAAACCACATCACGTCTGAACTTTACATTCCACCAACAACAACCTTTGGAGCTTATCAATACCTAACGCACCTAAAACAGTCAACAACAATCTTTGGAGCTTATCAATACTTAACTCACCTAAAACAGTCAGATATCTGCGGCGTGGATGGCATAGACGGCACAATCCTCAGACTATCAGCCCCAGCAATTACAGACACATTAACATACGTCTTCAGTTTATGCATTGACAAAAATCATGTTCCCAATAGTTTCAAAAAAGCGAAAGCAATACCTTTCTACAACGCAGAGGATATCTCAGACCCTAGAAACTACAGACCAATCTCAATCAAATCCACTAGTTTCAAATCTTTGGAAAAAAAAAAAAAAACACACATTATACCCCCACCTCAATGCATACCACTGCTTCATCCAAGACAGTCCCGGTTCCGACAAAACAAGGCATGCCACACAGCCCTAATCAACCTGGTTGATGACTGGCTAAATAGCATTAACAGCAACAGATAATGTGATGTCCTATTCACTGATTAAGAAAAAAACATTTGATGTGGTAGACCATAACCTTCTTCTTAGAAAGTTAAAATTGTACGGCTTATCCACAATTTCTCTTACGCTTTTTCATATATCACAAATAGGCAACAGTGTGTAAAAATTAATACAAACTTCTCTTCATTTCAAACACGTTCCTGTGGCGTCCCACACGGCTCTATCCTGGGATCCTTGCAGTGTACATTAATGATCTACCTCTCCATATCACATCCATCTGTGAACTCTGCTGATGATACAACAACACACAGAGATTATTCTGATATTTCTGTTCTTCACAAACTTTACAAGAAAACGTGAATGATCTCGTAACATGGACTGAACCCAATCACATGTTTCACCCTCAAAAAAACTAAATCCATGGTCATCACAGCCAGGCAAAATGACAAAGTCTTACTATTCAAGTTTCCTCACGTGCATCTTACAGATGAATCCGCTGGACAGGTTAAAAACCTCAAAGTACTAGGAATGACAATTGATAGGCATAAGTTGGCAAGCTCACATAACCTCACTAAAAAGGATTCACAGAAAGTCTATTAACTCTCCAAAATCAAACGCTTCCTCGACCTGCATTCACGCAAGCTCTTTTTCCAGTCTCATACCCAATCATACTATAGACTATGGGTCTACTCTATTGGAATCTGCTAGCGCTAATACCCTCAACCCATTGCTTAGGTCACTAAGAAATGCAATAACTCTCAGAAGCGCAGGGAAAAAACAAAATATTATCGCGAGTTATTAACTTCCAAACAAAATTCAAAAACTGGTTTGGCAAGCAATAAACCAGCTTAACAATAGCAGTTCTTCTTCAAAATCAACTGTTATCAAAGGTATTTCTGATGAACAACTTAACACTCACACTTCTCTTCCATTCCAGATACAG
>JADBJO010004566.1:99483-146983 GCA_016801955.1 Conus betulinus
GCAGGGTTTAGAAAAGATTATAGTACTATGGATCACATATTTACCTTATATGCACTGGTTCAAAAATACCTATTAAGTAACAGAAAATTGTACGTTGCTTTTATTGACTTTCGGAAAGCTTTCGATACAGTTAATAGAAATATTTTATAGGATATACTAAAAAAAAGTCTGGTGTGCAAGGTAAATTGTATAGGTCATTAAAGGGAATTTATAGTTCAGTTATAGCCTGTGTAAAAGACAAAAGCTTATACTCTGATTTTTTTCCATTGTCCACAAGGCGTGAAACAGGGGTGTTTATTGAGTCCGCTAATGTTTTCCTTTTTCATTAATGAACTGGCGCTTGAAATAAATAAGAAGGGAAGACATGGAATACAGTTAATACCTGATGCTGCAGAAGTCTTCCTTTTATTATTTGCAGACGATGTAATCCTTCTATCAGACACGGTGGTTGGATTACAGAATCAGTTAAATGCATTAAAAGAAGAAACAGACAGACTTACGTTAGTTTATTAATATAGATAAGACGAAGATTACAGTTTTCAGAAAGGGAGGTTTTCTAGCAGCTTGGGAAAAGTGGTGGTTTGGGAATTCAGAAGTGTTGGTAACAAATAGCTATAAATACTTAGGTTTAATTTTTACAACAAAACTAAATATGAGCAAGGGATGGTTAGAAATGTGTAGTAGAAAAGGCAGAAAGGGAGTGATTGAAATTTTAAGATCACTAAGAAAGTTAAGATGTATTGACCCTACCATCTTTTGGAGGCTGTTTGATACCAAGTGGAACCAATGCTAACTTATGGTGCCGAAATATGGGGCTTTTTCGAGAATCAATTCATGGAAAAAGTACACACACTAGCAATAAAGCGTTTCTTGAATATCCCTATACATGGTTCTAACAAAATGGGTATATGGAGAAACTGGCAGGTACCCTCTGCAGATACGCGCAAAAATTAAATGTATCAGGTATTGGCTTTGTCTTATTAAACTCCCATCATCCAGGATTAGTAGGCAGGCATATACAATGTTATTCAATCAACACGAAAGTGGAAGACAAAATTGGGTCTTTCAAGTAAAGAGAAATTTCTATTCGGAAATGGTTTGGGTTTTGTTTGGAACAACCAGGGCGTCGAGGACGACAAACGTTTTATTCTGGAATTTAAAGAGCGTCTGATCTCATCCTATCAGCAAGTTTGGCATTCCGAGATGGAAAAATAACGAAAAGTATACATGGTTTTTACAGTTTAATAGTGATTTACAGCCTGAAAAATATCTACTAACAATTACACGAAAATGGCACAGGGATTCAATGGCACGATTCCGTACCAGGACACTTGGTCTTGACGCAAGTCAACGTTGGTATGTAACTGAAACCCGAACTGCTATTAGGTGTTCGGTATGCAAAGAAAATGATAGAGAGGATGAATTCCGCTTTTTTCTTTTGTTGTAAAGAATATGAAGACATACGAGAGAAATGTGATGTTTTTAGAACACCATTTGCAAGGAGGCGTAACTTGGTCGCTTTGCTACAAACAGATAAAACAGAATATATAAGGTCCATGGCAATGTTCATTGCCGAAGCAGTTAGTAGGCGCAAGAAAAAACTTGACATTGCAGCCTAAAACAAAACAAAATTAAACAGACAGTTAAAACAAAAAAAAAGTAAAATAATGTATGGCTGCTTTTCAGTGATTATATCTTCCCAGTTGGTTTGGAGGCCTGTTGGTCGCCCTTGATGTTGCTTAGGGCCAGGAGCCTTTCGTTCAGTTATTGGATTTGTTTCATTTTGGAGCCTTTTTTGCTTTTTTTTCTTTTTCTTCTTAATGGTGTTTTTATAGAAGAATGTATATGTCAAATAGCATGTTATTTGCTGATGACATTAAAAAGTATTCATTGTCATTGTCTCTGTGTCTGTTTCGCGCCCACACGCACACAGAGACAGACGGACACACACACACACACACACACACACACACACACACACACACACACACTCGCTCTCTCTCTCTCTCTCTCTCTCTCTATCTCTCTCTCTCTCTCCCTCTCTCTCTCTCTCTCTCTCTTTCGCGCCCACACGCACACAATTATAGACGGACACACACACATACACACACACACACACACATACATACATACACACGCGCGCGCGCGTGGGGAGAGAGAGAGAGAGAGAGAGAGAGAGAGAGAGAGAGAGAGAGAGAGAGAGGAGAGAGAGAGAGAGAGAGAGAGAGAGAGAGCTAAACAGGCTTTGTTGTGCATTATGCAGGGATTATCTAGGTTAGGAAATAAATCTTTTCATGTATTCATCAAACTGTTTGATTCTCAAATCTAACCTGTTGTACACTCTGTTGCTGAAGTATGGGGCTCAGAAAATGCTGTGCTACACTTTGAAACATTTCATTTATTTGCCCTGAAGAAATGTGTAGATGTGTTTGTGCAAACACCAAATGATCTGATTTAAGGCAAAACAAGTAAATATCTAGTTCATTTGAATTATGTTATAAGATGTGTACGTTATTGATTAAGGTATTTGAAAGGGGAAGATGCAATATTACGTAAGAAAGCCTTATAAGATGTTATCCAATCTAGATATGAGATGTACGCTGAAGTGGGTGACCAAACTCAAAATTAGATTATATAAATTAGGGCTGGAAAATGTGTGGGTTAACCAGTGTGTTCAGTCTAATTTTGAAAGAAACCCAGTATCTGTCTTAAAGCCAAACAGTTTGAAAATAAAACAAAATTCACTTTTTGTAAGTCTGGAAAGGAAACTATAGATCATTTGTTTTTGCACATGCGACGTGACATCATGTTTTTGGACTGGCTTTCAGAATTTCTTAAAAGACAATTGCTCTAATGTACCCGGAATTATATCATCAGAGGAACTTTTTCTTTTTGGCACTGGCTCTCGGTTAAAAACAGAGATCATATTCGATTACATTGTTATACTTCCAACGTTCTGTGTAGAATGAAACTCGTGGAGAGCGTGGCAGCAGAGAGTCCTTAGAAGAGAAGCCCCCTTCAATCAAGTGTTTCGGCCCTTATCTCCTGACACTCTAGGGGTTTGGGCCACACCCGGTTCATCACTCCGGATGTCCCTCTGCTGCCCCCTTTTTTTCCCATCTTGGGACGAGCCATGGCTGGGATTCGAAACCATGACCCTCTGGACATGCTCATTTCCACTTAATGACTCGCACTCTAGCCACTGAACCACTGGACACCTGATATTTGTAGGAAAGTTAAGTCTCATGAAGTTCACTTTTGTTCCTCCTTGACCAGATCCAGCTTGAACACCTCTCTGCTGCTTCTGCCATTGCTTTCAGGGCTCTGGTTTTTTCCCTCCCTGAATACCAAGTAAACAAAATGCATTGCATAAATGAATACGAACTTTGTTGATTTTGCAACCAAAAGGCAACAATGTGAATTTTTTTTATTATTATAGAGAAACTAAGACTTGTATGCGCGTGCTCGCGTTCGCATGTGTATCTGTATGTGTAGTCCTGAAAAAAGCTTAATTAACGTGGCAGCTAAAACTCAACCATCGTTTCTGGATAAGTAATTTATTTGTACTTTTAATGTCGATTCCTATGCTTCTGTACAGAACATTTTAGAAATCTAGGGTTGTGCTCTTTTTTTGTCTGTCTCTGTCACTGTCTTTGTTTGTCTGTCTGTCTGTCTGAGTGTCTCTGAGACAGGGAGGTAGGCGGCATGGATTTCATGACGTTTGATGATTTGTGATGTTCATTCAGAGAAAGGGAAAGGGCTCCCAGTACAACAATCTAATATTGCTTTTGTATGTTATTTTGTTTGTGCACGTGGTGTACGGTGTTTTCTTTTTTGTTGTTGATGATGTTTTTGGTTGAATTTTCTTTTGTCCTTTTTGGGACATAATACAGAACATTGTATACATTTGAATGTGAATATTCAAGACTTGAACGGCAACGAACGGCGTCAAGTAAAGACTACAGGTGCTGAGCACACTTTTAACATTATATTCTTATTTTCATCATAGCTTTATTTGTGACTTTTTCCACGTTGTGCTTCTTCTGTTATATGTATACAGCCCGTGGCAGTACATACATTAGCAATATCGACATCTCGCAAAGAATGTTGTACATCTTGCACAGAATGTTGTCTGGTACAAAGGTAACAGGTATGTCTACCAAGACGCCTTTCTCCGTAAATGATATTTGCCAATTATTGCAAATGTAAATTCTAGTCATGAATAGCATTTCTATTGTTTCACTAAAATGTTAAGGGTTAGGTAATAACGAAAAAAAGATGTGACGTATTCCAGTGTCGGGAATAAAAAAAAAAATCTCACTCAATTTACTGTCTACAAGAAACGCACTTGGATAAGAAATCAGAACACATCGTTGCATCGGAATGGGGCTAGAATGCTTTTTATCTTTAATACTTCAAATTCTAGAGGTGTATCTGTTATGTTTATTAACACGTTTGAATTTAAAACACAAAGATACCCAGAGACTAAGATGGTGATTTTATAATTATTCTGTTTAAATATATGGAGCATGGCCTGCCTCTTGGTAACTTATACGGACCTGATAGAGATAAGCCAGATTTTTATGTAAACCTAAAAAATACTATAGAAGTTTAAAACCAACATCATAACAGCTGGAGACTGGAACCTTGTGTTAGATCCATCCATTTGATTATTTTAACGGATGCCGTGCGTTGCGTATTTTGCTGTCTGACGAGGTTTGGATGCGTGTATGACTTTTTTTTATACACACACCTACATTACACGAACATAGAAAGCCATACAAGAAGTTAAGTTTCTACTTTTATATCTTTTCGCCTCCTGAACCATCGGATCAAAACAAGTACATAATGCATAGAAAGCATGAACAGGCACGGCATAAAGTTTCAAAAGCAGACCATCAATATACTCCCGCTGCCACCAAAGGGCGCACAATGACACTAGATACTATATTGCCACACCAAACCAAGCTAGCATCCGAAGCAGTGTCATCGCAAAAAGTCTATGCACTTGGCCGCATCTGGCCCTAGTCACACAGTCCTTACACAGTTCAGAAACCACCCACAGGGCAGTTTGTGGAGTTCTTCCAGGGCCTCCCACACAACAACAGAACACACGTCGACTCGACGGAAAACGAAGCCGCTCACGTAAGTAGTTCGTGGAGTCCTTCTAGGGACTCCCACACAACAGTCTGATGCCGTTTGATACGTTAGCTCATACCTGACCTCACGGACAGCCCCTCGACACCCCACGGGGTAGAGACGGCGGCTGGGCTCGTGCTGCACCCCACACCCAGTTGGCAGTGCACACACAATATCTACTGACCCTCGGTCAGCCTCTCCATACCCCCAGAGGGTAGACACAGTGGCTGGGCACGAGGTGCACCCCACATCCGAATGACAGTCAGTTCCAGGTCGGACACGTGGGCTTTACCGACACCTGGGGGAATTGATAGCTACCTTGATTATCTAGCCCACTTCCAACACATTTAGTCTTTCTTGTTTGTAATTAACAATCACTCTTTCCATAATACATTTCACTGGAACTTGGGTAAGAATACCCAAAAAAAGAATCTGCAAAGTTTCAATATAGTGGGTACATTCCAATACAAAATGTTCTTTATTAACACCATATTTGCTAACACTGAAGGAAATGATTTCCACATGGAACCCTTTTTTCAAAGTACCAAAAATACAATTATTAAATATAAAGAAACAAATTCCGTTTGTCCCAATTTATTAAGAAAAAAATGTTTCTATCATACCACGTCATCACTAGACGTGTCCAATTACATTTCAAAGAACGATTTCCGTTCGTCCCTTATTATCTTTCAACAACAAGAATCATAATACATTTTTGGATGATTTATACACAATAATTTCCATTGCTCACTTCCAGAGCTCACCAACACTCACATCATTATGAACTTTAGGGAAAAAAATAAACAAGACTTTTTTTTTTCAATAATACGGTGAATTAATTAGATTTTTTCCCGATCACACATCAGTATACATATTCTTTCTTCTTTCTACTCCCTCCATTCTCCTCATCTTCCCCTCGACTCACAGTCACCAACTACAGCATCCTACTGTCACCCTATGTCTCGTCAAATCGTAAGCTGTATCAAGGAAACAATTAATATTTCAGGCTTTACCAAGAGCTGTAAAGTTCCCGACCACTTGTAAAAGAAAGACAAATCTTCATTAACACAAGCCCTAATTTTAATTCAATTATCAGCACATACCCGACTGCCAGTGAGGACCTGCCTTCAGTCACCCTTCAGCTCTTTGAAACTGTTGCTTGGCCGGTAGCTCTGCGGAGACTGAAAGGATATCTTCACTCACCTAACTTACACAAAACGCAGGTGAGCAACTGTCAGGTAAACGGGCCAACTGGTTTTACAGGTTTACTTGTTCCAAATCAAACGTGTTCCCCAAATCTGGGACCGGACAAAATATGTTCCATCACAATTGTTAAAACTATAAGCACAATAACAATCCTAAGGCTCAGGATGTAGTTCTGAACTTGATCGAGGAATTGCAGTTATCAGATATCTGGAGACACGGTAAATCTGATAGCAGGAGATGCACATGGCGAAAGATGAGCCCTCTTAAACAAAGTAGATCAGACGTTTTCTTAGTGTGTGATTATCTGATTTTTTATGTGGAAAATCCTAACATCCACAATGGATATTGATCGGATCACTCCATGTTAAGCTTAAAGTTAGAATTTGGTAAGCAAACCATTCATAAATCATGTAGGAAATCTAACAATTCTCTGCTCTGAGATCGTAAGATTTTAGATGAAATTAAAGAGGTAATTGACAATGTTACTTAAGAATGTGCTACAGCACATTATGACAGAGCACAACTAAAATATCTGTCTAAAGCTAATGTACAGCTAACGGTGCCTGTCGACGTTTCTTGGCTATCTTGTTAATGAAAGTGAGAGCAAAAACGATTGCATACGCAACAATGCACAAACAAACAAAACGAAGAAACTGAGTGCAGTTTAGAGCTTCAAACAGCAGCAATAGAAGACAAAGAAAATGAAACTGAGGACGGTATGCAGAAATTACATTGCTTCAGCAGAGAATTAACTAGGTCGAGAGATAAAAAAAAAATGAAGGGATTTTAGTCAGAGCAAAACCACGATGGGTGGCCGAGGGTGAAAAGGTAGCTAAATATTTTTTTAATCTAGAAAAGAGACACTTCGTTAGTAAACATATGTCTAAACTAGTAACTAATGACACAATAGTATACACATCCGATGAAATCCTGATGGAAGTGAAAGCATTTTATGAACACCTGTATACAGAGAGGAAAGTGGAAGAATGCGAGATCACGAACTTAATTGAAGAAATGCCAAAATTAACAGAGAAAGAACAAAAATTGCTTGAGGGAGAAATAATACGCCAAATTAACAGAGAAAGAACAAAAATTGCTTGAGGGAGAAATAATACGCGAGGAAGCATGATGCGAGGAATGAAACAGGTAAAGAATTGAAAAGGGGAAACACATTTCTTCGTACGCACAACATAAAAAAAAATAAACTGCAATACAGAAAAATCACAATGTCACTCTTCTAATTTTCGGCCACGTGGCCTTTCTCAAGAGAAAACAAAACAAAACAAAACAAAAACAAACAAACAAACAAAAAAATACAACTACGTGATGTCCATCGTTGGCAACTGGTCAGAGCAAAGAATTGGCGTCATAAACATATTACGCAAGTTTGGGCATGACATCATAATATGTGATGTCATCAACATGGGAGATAAAAAGGGGGGTGGGGGGAGGGGAGCAAGTTGTTGTTGTCTTCAATTTAACGTCTATCCACATAGTGATATTAGACGGGGGGAGGGGAGAAGGGAGGGAGGGGATCGAGAGAGGAGGAGGAGCGGAGGGGGACCGTATTGTGTGTGTGTATGTGTTTATATCTCTTTGATAAGGGGAAAAAAAAAAAAAAAAAAAGGGGGGGGGGGGGGGGTCAAAAAATGGGCATTAACAACAATTACAATCAACTAGTCTATAACAAGTGTCCTACAGGACTATGAAGTAAACATTTCGCAATATTAAACAAACTAGTAGCATTTTTGAAAACGCCTTCAATACAATTTTCAGAAATCACTGGTAAGATAGGTCTTAACCTCTGACATTCCAAAATGATGTGCTTGCTAGAAATTTGTTCACCACATATACGTTTAACATTTTTTGCTTTTTTTCTCTCCCTTGTTGATGACATCACATATTATGATGTCATGCCAAAACTTGCGTAATATGTTTATGAAGTCTTTTTTTTTTTTTTTTTTTTTTTTTTTTTTTTTTTTTTTTTTTTTTGCTGTCCCAACTTCTGCGCGACTTCAGAGGCAGTGCACCCACGCCGCTCATTCCGACACCCCGTCCACAGCCACAGCCCGGTCGGCCCCGCCGCAGCTCCGGCACTGGCAATCCACAGGGAACAGTCAATGTGAAGTCGTCAGAGGCGACCCACCGGAGGAGACACTGCACTGCTGCCGAGTCACTTCGGTGGTGATCAGTGGCGCCTGTTCTGATCTAACATACGCAGGACACCACCTACTAAGCCCCTACTGACGACAATAATTGCTTAGTCGCGGAGCCGGCGTGAGTGAACTCTCCCTCCGGAGGGCGCCACCACGTCCATCCAGCGACAGCCCCCATGGACTCGCGATACCGGTGACCCCGACGGAACCAAACCAAGGCCACAGACGTGGAGAGGACATCGAAATTGAGGTCACCATGAGAGTAGGGCATGAAGGGCCACAGAATTTGAGACCTTTTTTTTTATACTGATCGATGAGAATGAGGATGATTAAGATGATGCTACGGATTTCCATTTCGGTCTGAGACTACATGACAGGGCTGTACTCTACGCTTCCTTTCATAATATATCCCGGCGTCAACCAGGCCCGAGAGATACAGGCACCTACAGTGTTGGTCAGGAAATTTGAGCAACACTCTCAGAAACGCATCCATTATTGGATGAAACTCGACTGTGTGTGGTCCCAGTCTTCCCAACTGAGTCTGCAGCAACTCAACTCTGGGTAGGAGCCGGTCAGGGCAGAAAAACCCACATGACTTCTGATGGGATTCGAACCCACGACCTCCCAGCCGGGCGTCCGCGACGCTAACCACTTCGCCACGGCGGCTGGTTATGACGTCAATTCTTTGCTTTGACCAGTTGCCAAAGATGGACATCACGTAGTTGTATTGTTTTTGTATTTTTCTCTCTTGAAAAAGGCCACGTGGCCGAAAATTAGAAGAGTGGCATTGTGACTTTCTATACTGTTTTTCTTCCCTTTGGAGGACTATTGCTTTTGTTTCTGATAGTGCAAACTGCAACAGTTTCAAATAAGATTTATTTTCAGGATCCTGGCTACAAATATTGTTTTTGAAAAAAAAAATAACAAAATGAATATCACTGAAAATAACAAATGCACTTTTCGAGGTCTGAAAGGAAACTATAGATCTTTATTGTTCACATGCGACATGACAGCATGCTTTTTTCATGGCATTATATTATCTTAAGGAACTTGTTCTGTTTGGCACTGGCTCTTGCTTTAAAAAAAATGACATACTTTTCGATTACATTATTATCTATGCAAAGTTCTTTGCATACAACTCCAGAACTGAAAATGAGCTTCTTCTGTTTCCTGTCTTCAGGAAATATTTAAAAATCAAATACCGAGTTTAAAAATGCATTGCAAAAATCAATATAAACTTTGTTGGTTTTGCAAATAAATGGCATAATTGTAAGTTCTTGATTGAGAACTAAGATTTGTTTGCGCGTGCTTGTGTCTGCACGTCTATGTATGCATGTAGTCTTGAACAAAACCGAGGATTCTCTCATGTTGGGTAGACTTCAAGAAGAGCGATTGTTACACATAGTTTCGAGGTGAGCGGGGGGAAGCTAAAATTCACCGTCATGGGTGTTTGTGTGTGTGTGTGTGTGTGTGTGTGTGTGTGTGTGTGTGTGTGTTTTTTTTTTTTTTTTTTGCTTTTGCTTTTGTTTGTTATTTTTTTTTTATATATAACTAATTTGTTTTTGCTGTTGATGTTTGTTCCTATGCTTCAGTAGTGATTTTTTATTTATCTAGGGTTCTCTCTCTCTCTCTCTCTCTCTCTCTCTCTCTCTCTCTCTCCTCTCTCTCTCTCTCTCTCTCTCTCTCTCTCTCTCTCTCTCTCTCTCTCTATCTATCTATCTATCTATCTACCTGATTTTTGATTTAAAAAAAAAAAAAAAAGAAAGAAAAGGACAACGATCCAAAACAGTACGGGGGTGAATGTGTGACACTGACAATGTAGACACAATGTTGTGCTTGGTTTGTGTCATGTATATGTTAGATAGGATTTGTTGTTAATTTGTAAAGTCATTGCTGCTTTGTAATTTGGTTATGTAAGATAACATCCACTGTCCATTTGATGTTTTTAGTACAGTTCTCTGTTCGTGTTTGCCATTTGTAAATTTCTTCATAAGTGAATAAAAGTGTTTGCCCTTAAAAAAAAAAAAAAAAAAAAAAAAAAAAAACAACTCTACTGTCATTTTTGGTTGTTTTAGTGCTATTCTCTTTTCACCTTTTCCATTTGTAATTTTCTTTATAAGTAATCAAAAGTGTTTGCCATTGTGGGAAAAAGAAGAAACAGCCAAACAGCTATATTTCGGAAAAAAAACATCTGAAAATGGCCAGAATTCTGCCACCTTTAGGCAGACACTAATTCCATAGGAAGGTTATATCTCTCCATACAGGGTTTACAGAACACCAGATCTCACGTCTGATTTGTTTTTCTGCTTTGTATCAAGTGGCGTGATAGTTCAGAATGCGATTGTCAAATCAGGAGTGCTAATTTGAAACCATGAAGCAAATTTAGTAAACGAAGCACATACTTGCTCAACACAGTTCAGTCTATGCAGAGAGCGTTAATATTACTTTTGTACACCATGGAAATCGCTCAAGTCCCCCACCCTCTCGCTTAACGTTTAGAGCGTGTGGATGTGTTACACCTCAATGAAATGCCCCTCTGTGGCTCTTTTTATTGATATATCAACCGAATATTTGTGATCCCTAACTTTGGCACGGTAATGGCAAGTACGGTTTCAATTAACATTTACGTTTCTCTATGTATTTCCAGCCCCGACAGTTCAATTAGCATAGCAGAAAGACTGTGAGTTAGGATGCAAAAATTGAGTTCAGGGCCTAGGTTTCTATTTTCCATGGCTAATTGCTTTTAGAACTTTTTTTTTCGCCAATCCTCCACTACTTTTACACAATTTTGCAACAAAATTAGAAGCATAATGAAGGCTGGGAAAGGAAAAAAGTCAGTCTGGACTGCTTCCTAAAAATGTCCATGAAGATTTCCTTCATAGATTAGCAACCACTTACAGAATGCTATACCATTGTGGTCTACTGGAACGATGCAACACAGAGTATTCAATCTGAAAAATAAAAATAAATAAAAAAAAAATTACAGGATTCAACAAAGTGCATTAATACTTTACACATCATGATTCTAGAATCAACATAGCAATGTTACCTCATTATGTTAAGTGATGCAGCAATATTTACCAGACACAATCGAACAACAAACATTTCAAACAAACAAATTACACAAACAAGCAAAAAAGCAAACAGAGAAGCGAACGAACAAAGGTAACTTTCTACCTTTTTTCAGGCAACCATACACGTGTTAGCAACATAAATACTATTTAAGCAAAATATACAAAATGATTGACATGTTCCATCAACACTTATGAGATTCCACCAGCTTTAAAAAACCTTGCTTCTTTCTTATTCTGTCGTTTTTCCAGCAGCATATTGATCGAGTAAATAAATGGATTCGAAGCCGAGTTAAATGGCATCACAATGATAGCCATCACAACGTTAAGTTCCCCTGAGACAGACACACCCTGTGAGGCGAGAAGTCCAAAGTAAACCAATGGGGAACCAGCAGAGAAAATCTGATATGACCACAGTGAACAGTCGGCGGGCTATGTTGGCATCCTGAGAACGCTGACCACTCGTGTCTCCTTTAAGGGTGTTAGATCGTATAGACCAATAGATAATTGCCTGGCCAAAAGCAACTATTTGAAAGACGATGAAATTTAAGACGATCATAATTCCAAGGAATAATCATGGCCCCCAAACGTTTTTCTAATGACAGGTAGAGGTATGCAGATTCCAGTTTGACTGTAGAACTCCCAGTGAGCAACGGTAGGCAACAGTGGAATAACACCAAGAAGAGACCTACAATCCAGGATAGGCAAGAAGTAAGCTGGGCTTTCCATCCTCTGAAATGTAAAAAACTCAATGGAAATCGAACAACAAGAAATCGATCTAATGTGATTAAGCAGATAATGAAAGAGGACACTTCGCAAGATACTAAGGACAAAAATCCGGCCCACTTTACATGATATACTATGCCTCCAATTCGTATCCTCAAAAATAAATATTTCTATACAGTCTGTCTGCAATACCCACCAGAACTAGATAAATACCCATCAGAAAATCAGACACGCACAGGTGAAGTACAAAGACGTTGAAGCCTGATGAGCTACTTTGCAGAGATGATAAGCGGAACACAAAACTCACTCCATTACCTACCAACGCCAGGCCACTGAAAACAGCCAAACATATTCTGTAGAAATTAGATTTCAATAAATCCTGGCAAGAAGATAGGCTGTCTTCAGGTGCATGGCATTTTTCGAAGTTTAACGAAAGCATTGCTGCACAACAGACTTTGTAGTTATCAGCATAAAGAGTGTGTAGGTGCTCAAGATTGCTGAAGAGTGTTTTATCAACGCTTGGCAAAGGACATCTGTTCAAGTCCAACACTTGGAGTTTTTTCATTGGCTGAAAATCTAGCCCATCTACAAAGCGTGTGACACTTTGTGACAGATTCAGTAGGTGACTTTAGGAAACAGACTGACTGTATATTGATCCAGTGTGAAAAGGTGCGTCATCGACAGATCCAGAATGTTTATTTCAGGACATTTCCCCGCATTCATTGTGAGAAAATTTGCTAAAGGATTATTGGATAAAAATAGTGATTTCAGATTTTGAGTAGTCTGCAAAATTTCCATCGGGAAAATAGTAAGTCTATTATAGCTCAGATCAAGTGTGATCAAATTAGGTAATGACATTTTGGAAGCATTTCTCAGGTGACAATTAGCGAGATTGAGATGGACCAACATTTTATTGGAAGAGAGTGTAGACATAGCTAGGCCACTGCCATTCGCGTTCATGTACCGTACTTCAGGATAGTTATGAGCAGGGATAGATCGAGAACAGGTGAAAGCCAGACCATAGCAAATACAATTTTCAGGACACTGCAGGTCACAAAGCATCTCGTCGTCCGACATAGGACAATGTTTGATGCCATCACACACCTGATTTGGGTGAACACATGCCTGGGAATTTAAACATCTATAATGGGAAGGGCAGACATAGCTGTTACAGTCCACCTCCTCCTCGTGGTCTGGACAATCATGAAAGAGATTACATCTGGTGAATGTCGGCAGGCAGAATCCACCATGCGCACACTGATAGTGGGTCTCTGGACACACCTGGAAGAATGGTGACTGTCCATCCTGTCCTTTAGCGAGACGGGTGATAATAGTGACGCCATGTCCCGCAAAGTCAATTATAAACGGAAGTTGCGGGTAATCTTGGTATTTCTGTTTTATTGTTCTGGGGGGATAGCATCCGTTTTCATCTTCTTCGTTGATACAGTCCACTTGCCCGTTACACCACTGCGCAGATGTGCTGCACTGTAACGATATGAGTTGGAACATTTCCTGAACACATGTTAAATTGCATTCCTTTGTGATGTACCAGTTGTAGCGTCACTTCTCACTGATAACACTCAGTGGTTAGTTTACTCTAAATCTTCACACGATTTATTGTATCTCTAAGAAACACTGTCCTGTAGTATTCATATAAATGCAAATACTTTCCCTCTTTTTATGGACAAACATTATGCATGCTAGTATGCACAGTCACCTGTTATTGCTTCTAGTTTCAAATAGCAGAATGATGACATTCATTCTAGATTATAACATACCTATCTAATGAGAATTGAGACTAGTTGGCTTCCAAGAGTATTACAATTCTACATACCTGTTTACTGCTTCCACATTGGAGAAGATTCTGTTCCACACAAGCAGTAAATGTGCAGAATGACTCATCACTGTTATCATTACAATTCTGCTGATTGTCACATATGAAAGAGTAGGGAACGCGCCCAGTTCCTACTGCACATGCGTATGAAGGAGGAAGTAATGTCCTCCCTGAACAGGACAGGAAGAAGCAGATGGGATATCCCAGTTATCACTGTGTGCACCAAACTGCACACTGTCCTTCCCCCAGCAGGCACTGTTAAGATCACAGGCCAAAAACGAATGTGTTGCATGGTTCAACGGACAGTAAAGAAAACGTGAACTGAAAAGGGTAGCACCTGTATTCAGTGAATCAGATGTTACTCTCACGGTCTTCTTGGCTTGAGCGTTTACTTGGCACAGAAAATACAAAACAAACTTTGCATGCGAGTCGCAGTCCCATAGTACAACTGTCGTTGTCCAATATTCCTGAAAGGTGGACTTTAAGTAACGCCAAAGTCTTCCGAATCCGCCACATTCGGAAATGATTATCACATTATTATTATACTCAGATACGTTCAGAACGTGGGCGACTGTCCCATCTGCCCATACTAAGCTATTCTTGTAACTGAAAAAAAATGGGAGTGGAAAATTATAATAATCAAAGAAGAAAAACAACATTTTGGTGATTTACTTGCTCATATGATAATGTGTTTAACTGAGTGAGACAAAGTCATTCGTATTGATTGTATGGTCATGTATTTTTTTAAACTTGTGCTATGATGCTCTCTCTCTCTCTCTCTCTCTCTCTCTCTCTCTCTCTCTCAGTTTGTGCATGCTGGGAATGGCGGCCTATCAACATTGTCCTTGTTGTGCTCCGCCTTCTTTTATGAAGTTACGTGAAAAAACTGTCGAGTGTACTTCAGCGAATGGTTTTGTCAGTGACCGAGGACAGTTGTGCGAAAAATGACGGACTTGAGTTTGTGGAGAGCCAGAGTTGGCCTTTTCTATGCTTCGCTGAAATGTAGGTCATGGCGTTCACGAGTGTGTGGGGAGAAACCGGTGAGCGGAAATGCTGAGTCGCGATTGTCAGTGGCCGATATTGTTACGGCCTACATGTTGTGCTGCATTTTTTGTGCCCATGCTGTGTAGCTTTCTGTCAAATGCAAGGTCAGTGTTAGACGCACGTACCTGTGTTGGTCGTATCACTGTGTGTGTGTTTTCAACACTGTTTATTCACTTCAGAAGCTGATGCTTAGTGGAGACATGGAGCTGAACCCTGGCCCCAACCCTGACAGTTTGACTGTTGTGCACAGTGACAACGGGAAAGAAAGCAGAAAGTTCAGTGTCCAATTCATTCTGCCTCTGTGCAGGCAATGAACACACTGATGCTGTCCCTCAAGCAAGAATTCAACGAACAAACCAGTTTGATCCGGGGTGATCTTCAGCACATCAAAACTGAATTAGGACTGGTGAAGAAGGAGTGTGAGGAGATCCAACAGTCGCTGTGACAGGTTAGAAGAAGACCACAGTCAGTTGGCAGAGACAGTGTCAGGTGTGACATTTAACATGCAACAGATGTACGAAGAGACAGATGAAACCAGAGTAGAGACGAACAGACTTTCACGGATAGTCCAAGAATTGAAGAAAGAAATAGAACAGCTTAAAATCGACGCAGACAGACTTGAAGATTTCTCAGGTAGGGATAACTTGCGAATGTACGGTATAGCACAACGCGAAAACTACGAGAATTTCGACATGTGTGCAGCTGCTGTTGTTGATGTGCTGAATCATAGTGGTGGGGACAGAGTGTGGGATACAGAGGACATTGTCAGAGCACATAGAACAGGCCGTGCTGTGGAGGGCCAGCCCAAACCAATGATAGTACGATTTGCCAGGTGGCGTGACAAAATGTTCATCATCAAGAATAGGGAGCTTCAGGAAAATCTGAAAGAATCTGGAATAACTGTTTCTAATGATCTAACAAAAGCACAATCACAAATAGTTGCATAGGCAACAAAGAGAAGGAAAAGGAGTTTTTATTCAAAAGGGAAAGAGATGGTGGTGGGACCAAAACAAAGTGACAGTCAATCATACTCGGATGTGGTCAAAGACGGACTGGTGCGGAACGGAGTGACGTCAGCAAATAAACAAGAAGTTTCCTAGGCAGCTGGCAGACGGAGTTCACGGGGGTGGACGGGGGGAGTGAGCGGACCGATGGCATGGCGGAGACGGGTGGGGCTACTTTAGACGTCGCGATAGAGGGTGCGGATTTCCCTGTACGCTACACGTGCAACACGCCGGTCGTGCGTGATGAACCGCTTCAGCTTGACGGGGGTGTGAATGGGGTCTCTGTGTCTCCTCACGGTGACCAGCGCGTCGCATCAGGTGTGCAGTCTGACGGCAGTGGGACTGACACTCCCCTGTCTGACGAG
Organism: Conus betulinus; assembly: GCA_016801955.1. Lineage (NCBI taxonomy): Eukaryota > Metazoa > Mollusca > Gastropoda > Neogastropoda > Conidae > Conus > Conus betulinus. The sequence goes on from JADBJO010004566.1 coordinate 116,029, forward strand.
CGTGTCAGGCGGAGTGGGCAAGGTAGCGAGGGTGTGGCTGTTCCCTCCTCCAATCGGCGTCTCTCCTCGGCGGGTGAATGTCACAGGACAGTCGCTGACAAGAGGGCTTCACTCGACTCGGCTACACAGGCGTCCCTGAATCCAGTGAACAGCACAACCTCGGCCAGACAGACAGAACTGCTTGGTTTTCTGGGTCAAAAAACAAGAGACAGACTGTTGGGGGGCGTGAACGGGGCAAAGAAGGGGGGTAGCAGGGAGAGAAGTTTACGAACCAGAAAACAATAGGACAGGCATGGTCACCCACTGCAGTTTACATTTTTGAATTACATGTGGAAAACTTGTGTCCAAAATTGAAAGACGTATCTTTCGTTAATTACGTTTCATCGTTTGCTTTTATTTGTCTTACAGAGACTTTCACTGATTCTACTTTTGTTTTCACTGATATATTCACTTATTATATAAAGTTCCATGCTCCAGCGAGGAAATTGTCTCATTTTGGAAGACGCTCTGTGGGAGTGCTGTTATTGGTGAAAAAGACTTCTGAGAATAAGATAAAAGAGATTAAGTTGACATCTGATAATATGATTTCATTAAGAATAGACAGGAGTCTGTTTAATTTGGATAAAGATTTGATTTTAGTTGCTTGCTATATCCCCACTGAGGGTAGTCCATCATATCACGACTTTGATATCAAAGATGGGGTTCTACTTCTTGAAGAAAGTTTGCTTCAGTGCACTGATAAAAAAGATGTTTACTTTTTAGTGTGGGGTTATATGAATGCAAGGACGGGTGACAAACAGTGTGAATTGGAGATATGGTTAATTACTCACCTGTTGACTTGGATTTTATAGATAGTCTGGGTAGCACTCGCCATTCTAAAGACGCCGTGATTAATAATTTTGGAAATTCTTTGTTGGATTTTTGCTTCCTCTTTGATCTTGTGATTTTGAATGGATGCTGTGAAGGTGCTGAAGAAGGGGAATGTACTTTTATTTCCCCTCAAGGTAGTAGTGTTATTGATTATTTTCTGATATCTAGTGATTTGATGAAAAATTGTTGTTTACATGTTGCTGATAATTACATTCATTGGCATTTACCAGTTGAGTTGAAATGGGGGGAGAGCTTTGTGAAACTAATGAAACTGTTTCCGGACATGGGGGTGAAGAGAAAATCATATGGTCTGCTGAACATGTACAATCCTACCTGGATGAACTGCACACTGCGGACTTTACGGAATGTCTAAATGATGCATATAATTTGTTAAATACTGATGTAAACTGTGCTCTTGAAAAGTTTGTTCAAGCTTTATATGGGCTGGCTGCATGCATGGTCCGCACTGTGGGAAACGTGACAAGAAAAGTAATTATTGGTTCGATACCGAATGTGAGAAAAAGAAAAGAAAAGTAAAAAGATGCTTAAAACTATTTCAAAGGTGTAAAAAACAAACAGACTTAAGAACGGAAAAAAGAAATGTATGTGCAAGAGAGAAAAGAATACACAGAACTTAGAAGAATGAAAGAGAACGAGTTTAATGAACTGAGAATGAAAAAGCTTAAGGAATCAATGAACGACTCTAAAACATTTTGGTCCTTGATACGAAATGTAAACAGGAAGAAAATAGTGTACCATGAAATTTCTTTACAACAATGGTATGATCACTTTTCCAGTGTTTTCAATGAAGGTGAGAGGTCACCTGCTGATGAAATTGATAATGATAACATCAATGACGATGATGATGACAATGTCGATCCCTTATTTAGTGATCAGATCGGTGAAGAAGAGGTTATTGCAAGTATTAAGAAACTTAAGTCGGCCAAAGCGCGGGTTCGGATAAGATCATAGGAGAGATGCTAAAACACGCCAGTCCTGACATCATTCATTTCCTTGTTACTCTATTCAACAAACATTTTGAAACTGGATCCTTTTCTTTTAGAGTGAACAAAATCAATTATTTACCATTGCATAAGAAAGGTGATGTGAATAATCCTGACAATTATCGCGGAATACCTCTTACAAACATTATAAGTAAGGTGTATGCACATATTTTGAACAAGAGATTAACAAACTGGGCAGAAAGAGAAGAAAAAATTGTAGAAGAACAGGCGGGTTTTAGATCTGGATATAGTACAGTGGATCATATTTTTACATGGTTTGCTTTAGTACAGAAATATTTGTCAAACAATAAGAAACTGTATGTGGCTTTTGTTGACTTTAAAAAAGCATTCGATTCCGTTAACCATAATTTACTGTGGAATACTCTACGAAGAAATGGTATTAATGGTAAGCTTTATAGAACACTCAAAGGGGTGTATGATTCAGTGCTTCTATGTGTGCGTGACAGACATGAATATACAGATTTTTTCCTGTGTTACTGTTGAGTGAAACAAGGATGTTTATTAAGTCCAAATATGTTCTCCCTTTTTCATTAATGAATTAGCAATCGAGTTATCAAGAAGAGGAAGACACGGTGTCCATTTTATTCCGAATGCTGTAGAACTATTTTTTGTTATTATTTGCTGGCGACATAATTCTCCTGTCTGGAACAGTTTTGGGGACTACAGAACCAGTTTAATGTATTGAAAGAAGAGGCAGATAGTTTGGGGTTAACACTAAATTTAGATAAAACAAATATAATAATTTTTCGCATAAGGGGGTCACTTGTCTGCTTGGGAGAAATGGTACTACGGAAATGTCGAAGTAAAAGTTGTCAACTCTTATAAATACCTTGGAATGCCATTTACAACCAGACTTAGCCTTAATTTAACTTGGAGTAAAACGTGTCAAAAGGGGAAAAAAGGTGTAATGGAAATACTTAAGACGCTAAGAAAAAAAATTGTATTGATGTTTCTGTGTTTTGGAAAATGTTTGACACGCAAATTGTACCTCTCCTTACATATGCCGCTGAGATCTGGGGATTATACATAAATAGCCAGATGGAGAGAGTGCATACCTTTGCAATGAAACGTTTTCTGTGTGTTCCAATGCACGCTTCAAACAAAATTTTATGTGGCGAAACTGGGCGATACCCTTTATATGTAAAAACCTACATAAAATGTGTTAAATTTTGGTTTAAATAGTTAAAACTGCCACAAAGTAGATTCTCTAGACAGGCATATGATATGTTGTTAATACAAATGGAAAGAGGTAAAGAAAACCGGGCTTCTCGATTAAAAGACGTTATGTCAGAAAACGCTTTTGCGATTGCCTGGGTGAGCCAAGGTGTAGGTAATGAGCTGTTGTTTATCTCAGAATTTTACAACTAGATTAATTGATTCGTTTAAAAACAAAACGGCATTCAGACATGGAAAATAAAGAAAATATCGTTGGTTCTATTCTTTCAAAAGCATATTTCAACCTGAAAAGTTTTTCTAAAAGTTGTTGTGAATAAATGGCACCGAGCTAATTTAGCCAGCTTCGGACAAGGAACCCTGGTTTTTAATGCTAACAAAAAATGGTTTCAGCCTGGTACGTCTACAGATTCACATTGCCCTCTGTTTAATTCCATTGTTGATGATGAGATTCACTTTATTTTCTACTGTAAAGCCTATGACAACCTGAGAAGGAAGTGTCCATTGTTTGAAAAAGACATTGTGGTAAGAAAAATTTGTTTTCTCTGCTTTTATCAGAAGATGACAGTATTCAAAATTTGTTGGCCTCAGCCCATCATGAAGGGGGATGTGAATATACAACTAAATGAAGTTATGCAGCAAATTCAAAATGAAAGCTAACAATGATATAGAACATATTCATGTAGTCAGAGCATCTCTCATTTTAAAAATCCTTTGTATAAAAATAATGCAAGATCATGTACGTCTTCCAGAACTGTCGATGACATTAACAAACTCAATTTAAACAGTGAAGGATTTCTATAATATTTAGGCTTAATTAACGTTTCACGTATACGTCCAAGTGCTGGACAACACAGAACAAAATGCACCTCATTTTCTTCGGTTTCATTACATAAGGGACAAATTAGGTCGTTTGACATAAACGTTCTATATCGATAACGGTGTGTCACTAGATCAGAAATCCCGAGCCTAAATCTAGTTGTAATATATTTCAGATGCTTATCAATATCTAGATGTAAAATAGGCTTTAAACTGTGGTCACTGCAAAAAGTACTGTACAAACTGAACCTGTCACTAGTTTGAATATGATCGGACCAAGTTTGCCATCGGCAGTCGATAAGCTTTGTTGAAAACAACGTATAAAATCCACGCACACTTCCAACACCTTGATTCGTCCAAACAAAACCAAAGCCATATTTAAACAAACTCAAGCGAATGTTTGTTACCCAGTTTTTTTCTTACCTCTTGCGTCTAGGTCATACAACATATCATATGCTTTACGTGGAATCCTGTAATTCTCCATTTGAATCAACTTAATCCAATAGCGAATGCACTTGACAGCAGAATTTATATATATTGGGTAGCGATTTGTTTCACCATAAACAAGGTCATTTTGGTGTTCGTCTGTCTACTACTCCTAAATTTCTTCAAAGCGAATAAATGAACTGATTCACAATGGACAACAGCATTTTCTAAGCCCCATATTTCAGAACCATACTGCACAATTGGTTGTATCTGAGAATCAAATAATTTCATGAATAAATTAAAGGAGTTGTTGTTTAACATGTTTAACTTTTTCAAAAGATAAATCAAAACATTTTTAGCTCTGCTTGCAAGGTCTTTGCATGCAGCAGTAAAACTCAAGCGCGTTGAAAAAAGTATTCCTAAGTATTTGTACACATTAACTACAGGCATTGTAACACCATTATACAACCATTTTTTCTCTCACACTCAAATAGCCACCCTTCGAAAGACTATAATATTGCTTTTTGTCATATTAACTTTAAGCTGAAGAGATAGAGCGGCACTCTGCAGGCTATTCAACTGTGTCTGCAAACCTGTAACTGTCTCTCCGCCATCAAAACAACATCATCAGCCAACAACAGAATAAATAATTCATACACGTCAAGTGAAAATCTAGCACCATGTCTTCCATTGTTAATAACTTCTATCGCTAATTCGTTAATAAAAAGAGAGAGAACAGAACAGGGCTGCAAGCATCTCCTTGTCTTAATCCTGATGTGCAGGTAATGTAATCAGTAAACGTAGAGCCACATCTAACTCTTGCTTTAACATCATTGTACATGCTTTTAATACATCTAAATAACTTACTTTAATACCATTCTTTAAGAGAACTGGCCAGAGAGATTTCGATTAATCGTATCAAAAGCTTTTTCGAAATCTATAAATGCAACATAAAGTTTTCGATTGTAACAGAACTGCTTCTGTATGAGAGCTAATAAAGAGAACATGTGGTCGACTGTTGAGTATCCTTTTTTGAATCCAGCTTGATATTCGCCTGTGATATTGTTTCCTTCCACCCATTCTTGCAATCTGCTATTTATCACCATACCAAATAATTTACTGCTAATATCACTCAAAGAAATTCCCCTATAATTTGGGGTTATTGATGTCACCTTTCTTAAAAATTGGCTGAATAATAGATTCAGACCAGTTGTCAGGGAATATACCATCATCAAATAATTTATTAAATAATTTCCAGAAAAAATGTATAACCTGTTCATTCGAATACTTAAAGAGCTCGCCAATAATGCCATCGGGACCAGCTGCTTTACGATTTTTTAATTTTCTTAAAGCAAGCAGTATTTCTTCTTTTTGAGATTGGACGATTCATATAGTCTTCCGTGTCTTCAACTGAGTCCTCATTTACTATGTTGTCAGCATCCGTTTCCAGCAAAGCTTTAAAATGTTGAAACCAAGAGTCAATTGATATGTTATTTCTAGGCTGTTTCCTTTTGAAAGATGCATTATGAACAGCGTCCCAGAATTCCTTTTGATTTCTCACAGTCAATATAAGTTTGTCCAATAAGGCTCTGTTGAATTGCTTCTTCTTCCGCTTTAATAAGTTTTTATACTCACGTCTGGCAATAACATATTCATTTCTTTTCTCGATAATTAATTCTTTTTTCTTTTCAGATTTTACAGAACGGCGAAATATCTGCAACAATCTTTTGGCATTTCTTTTAAAGTTTGCATTCTAAATCAAACCATTTACTTGAATTTTCATTGCTATCAAATGATATACGTGTTTTCATGGATTCAGCACTTACTCTTATACAATCATTAAAAGCTTTAAGAGCATCGTTCACGTTAACATCAATTAAATTAATCGCAAGGTCAATGTTGGTACGTATTTCAACACTACACAAAATACTGGTATATTTATCAGCACACTTGTCGTCCCACAGAAATTTGTATATAACACAATCCTCTTTTTGCGTACAAATATCAGGTACATGTTGCTTTGGGAAAACAACACCTGCAGTCACTGGCAAATGGTCAGAATCAATACGTTCAACAATAGACAGTTTGCAGGAGTCAAACAGTATCATAAAAAGTTCACGTGAGAATACAAAATAATCTGTGACACTGCTTCCAGAATCGGATATGAATGTGTAGCAACCTTCATGGTCGCCTCTACACACGCCATCAAAATACTCAGATCTAATGCAGTACACATGTTCAATAAATATTTCCCATAGTTGTTCAAGTAAGATCGTTTGATTGCCGGGTCAAATTAAGAGACAAATGATTGTCAGGGTATTCTTGAGAAACATCAGCAGTTCTACTGTTCAAATCACCTACTAAAATAACATACACGTCATTCTGTAACAGAAAATCAGTTAAACACTCTTCAAGCATACTAATGCCATTGTCTATATCAAAATGAGTGTAGAAAGGAGATCCTTCTGGAGGTATATATGTACAAACATACAGAATATCTTTATCCAATCCAAACAGCTCTTTGTCAATCAGAAAGATGCAACAATTGACATGATCAACATCAACACTTTTGACATACTGGAAAAGATCATTTTTTTTTTATCAAACAAACAAGTCCTCCCGAACGTCTACCATGCTTAGTAAATTTTACAGCAGGTTTACAAAACAATCTGTATCCAACAAAAACATCACACTGACATTCCTCTATGAATGTTTCAACTAAACAAACAAAATCAAATTCACAAACAAAAGAAATAAAATCGGAATCATACATTTTTGTCAACAACCCATGCACATTCCACAGCAAAAAAGAGAACTCTTTTGATTCAGCACGCAGTGTGTGTTGCACGTGCTCATTCGCGCTGCCGCTGGTTGACACAACCTCGCTCTCCTGACAGCATTGCGTCGCTCAAGTGTGTCACTGACATGAGAGACAGGTGAGTGCATACACGGTGTTAGATTACCTCTGTTCCCTCTCTTGCTGTTATCAGGGGGGGAAATACATACATTCAGAACGTGGCCGGCCAATCTCCTATCTGGATTCGTGCAAAGTGTCCCCCTCACCAAGGAAATACTTTTTGCCATCTATGAGTAGGTGGTCGAAGACCATCGTGGCTCTTTTTCCCATCATTTCTAGCTTTTTTCAGGTGGGGGGACAGTCTGCGCCGAATCTCCCTCACTCGGAAGGAGAAGTCTTCCCCTACAAAAATACTGGTGCCCTGCAGTTTCTTTTTAACTTTCAGAATTTGCACTTTGTGTTTGTAAAAAGTGCACCTTGCAATGATCGGAGAGTCTGGTCTGCCATTCAAACGATGGACCCTATCAAATTCAATGTCAGTACTGATATCCAGTTTATCAGCAATGACATTACGCAGTTTACTTTCACACTGTTCTGTGGACTCATTTTGGTCTTTACTGATTCCATAGAATATAAGGTTATTCCTCTTGGATCTGCCCTCAAGGTCGTCAGTCTTTTTTTTCCAGCTGTTCAACCCGGGAAAGCAGAGATCAGAGTTTTTCTTCAAAAGATTTTGGTTTTCTTTTTTCAGATCATCCACTTTATCTTTTAAACCCATCACATTACTTTGCAATTCAGCATACTGCTCTCTCAGTCCTTTCACACAGCGTTCCACCTCATCAAGCTTACAGTTTGTTGTGGCGTTCTGGACCTTCATGGACTGAAGCATCTCCATGACGTCAGTAAGGGTAGGCTGCCGGGAAGGAGAAGAAGACTGCCCGCCGCCCTGGGATGCCGTGGCCCTGTCCAAGCTCGATCGTCCACTGCTGCCCAGACGTGACTGCCTCAGGTTGTCCTTGGGTCCTGGGTTCTGCTCCACATCTCCGCATCTCAACAGCAACTGCCCCAGAACAACAGCGTGAGGAGCAGCCCAAGGGTGACACCGTCCAGTCTGCCGCGAGGTGTCAACATGGCGACTCGCGCGGCCTTCCTCTCTATGGCCCTCCTCATCATAAATGAGGAAAACCGGCAAGAAGGAGCCACATGTCGCTCGAAAAGCGAGTGGGGTGGCCGGCATGGCTCAGTAGAAGGCCACTGGCAAAAAATGGCGATCAGGATCGACTTTGGGTGGCCATTCTTCATAAAGTGTCACTTCCGTTTAGAAAGATGGTTTTCGTTATACTTTTTGTTTCATGTTAGTAACTTTGCTCGTTTGCACATCGCTGAACCAGAAGGCTGATCATTCTTTTTGTGTTAAAAAAATGAAAATGACGCATCACCTATGTCATTAGGACTGTAAGTCAATGACATTAAAGTGTCAAAGTGTCAAGTGTCAAATGTCTCTCTCTCAGTTTTGTCCAGACCATTTAACAACCAAGGCGAAAAAAAAGCTGTTTTCTTTCTGAATAGAGCTTTCAAAAATACAAGGGAATGACTGCCAAAACATATTTTACGATATTTGATGCAAATATAAAGTCAGTATTATTGCATTCGTCTGAAATATAGGTATATCATATACTCGGTAGGTTCGAAAAGATCCCCCGAATGGCATGTAAAAGATTTTTAGGGGTCCCTAGTTGAACACCAAACAAAATGGTATATGAAGACATAGGTATGGTATATGAAGACATAGGTAGATATCTTATATTCCTTACTTCCTATGTTAACTGTGTTAGATACTGGACACGACTGTTGGATATGGAACGATACAGAATTCCCAAACAAGCTTACAGAATGCTTCTTTCTTCAGATAGAGTGGGAAAAGACTGTTAGGTGAGTAAGATAAGACACATTTTATGTGAACGGGATTCTCTTATGCATGGATTTGCCAGTCAAATGGTAACGCCGGCGCATTTGTAAACATTATTTAAACAAAGACTCATTGATATGTTCATTCAAGAATGGTCAGGTACTGTTCAAGATATGGACAGGTATGAATCGTTCAGGTCTTTCAAAACTATCTTCGAAAAAGAACAATGCATTTTGTTTACCTACATGTATTGCTTTACAGTAGCTATGTCACAAATTCAATTCGGGGCGCTTCCTCTAAATAATAATTTGCATAGAACTAGCAACTGCCCATTTGACCGAAAATGTGTGGTACGTGCTTTAAAAAATGAGGATGAAAATCATTTCATATTTGAATGTCCTTTATACATGAACTCTGAAAGAAGTTCTTCGCAATTGTTACTCCGAGTGGAGAGAAGGACAGATTCTCAATGCCTAACCAAGTATATTTTCCATGCTATTAATATGCGAAAACGATTTCTCCATGTTGACCACATAAAACGATAATAAATGAGTTTTGTGTATATTTTTTTTACTGATGGAGCTATGTAATTATTGCTTGATTTTTGGTTTTGATAATCCCTGTTCTCCACGCCTCCATTTTCCTTTTACATCCACTCGCCTTTCAGAACGCCTTCTGATTAAAGAATTCAATCATTCATTCATTATTCGTTCGTTCGTTGACTCTCTCTCTCTCTCTCTCTCTCTCTCTCTCTCTCTCTCTCTCTCTCTCTCTCTCTCTCTCTCTCTCGGGTGATCTTTATGTTAGTTGTACCAGAAGAAACAACTGAATCACTATTAAATGCAATGGGGTCAGTATCTGTAACTAACGATTAGTCATGTGTGTTCATGTCTTGTTGATGCTTTGTACTTATGAATCCAGATATTTTTTCTCTAAGACCTCTATGAATGTCACTGTATATACTGTGTGTCTTTTTTATTTCAAGTGGCATACAACGCATGTCTTGGAGTGAGTAGTGGCGCATGCTGAAAAGATTAATAATGTGTGACGTGGGTGTCTGTATTGTTCTGGATGTGTGACCTATTTAACTATAAGCCTTGTTTGAGCGAGTTGAAAGTTTCTCCTACGTACTGAGCCCCTTGCATTTGGTGGAGCAGAGTAGGTACACGATGTTTCTTGTGCTGCAGGGCATCTCGTGGCGAATGGTAAATGTCTCGCCAATAACGCCACTGGTGAACTGACGTGCCTCCGCCATATGCTCCATACAGATGACACAGCGTTTTCGGTACATCGGTGGCTTCCCGGGGGTTGTCAGTGGAGGGCTCTTGTGGAGGAAGCACGGAAGGCATCAGGAGATTTCGTAGACTACTTGGATTCCTTTCCCCTACTGTGGACCTCTGCTCTGGCATGGCTTGTCTGATCCTGTTGCTTTAGTTGTGGATCGTTTGTGGCAGCCATACAGTTTAATGATGGGTGCTCGTGCATGCGTATACATGTGTGTGTGCATGTAAAGATTGAAAGATTTAGTAAACAGTTTTCTATGGTAGTTTGTTTTTTATTTTGGTCGAAATGTAACTATTGTGATTTCTATTATGTTCATTGTGTTTCAACCACACTTTTGGTGCCAAAACCCGGGATGAAACGCTTCTGCTGTGTGTGCAGCTGGTATGTGTTTAACTTTGTGGATAAAACTGTTTTGATATTTTTATGTGGCGTAGCCCATGTTCGGTTTTGGTGACCGAGTACGTAAATGGTATCTAACGGTTTCTTTCATTCAGTTGCTTTGGATTTGTGGTTTGAAACGACCTGTGGATCATAAATATGTCTGATAAATTGAGGACTGTCATAAAAATGCGTGCAGGTGCAAGAACGTCGGTTGCTCATTGCAGTAATTTACTAGATGAACGTGTTCCTGTCCAGCTTCATTTAATCTTGTGGAAATAATCGATGTAGTGAAGAATTCAACAAACGTCTGAACAACTTGAATGAAGCCTAGGCTACCGTTGAGTTTGAACTTGACGTCTTGGGATCGAGAATGACATCGTCAGGACTGCTGAATTCAGAGAAAATGCCAAACTTTACATCTAAAAGCAGCTGAACTACAATCATCGTCGGCTGAAATCAAAAGAAAAGTCGAACTCCAGTGTGGCAGCATCATCAAATCATGTGGAGGCAAAGTTGCCTAAAACTCCAAGTTTTTCAGGTGATGTCACCTCATAGATATCATTCTGGGAACAGTTTCAGGTCGTCGTTGATGACTTAGATTTACTTAATGTGACTGAATTTTGTTATTTTCGGTCTCTTTTAAAACGTGAAGCCATTCAAGAACTTTCACTTTCTTGTGGGGATGAGAAAGCAGCCTATGACATTCCAAAACAACGTATCAGGAAGAAAGACAGAATCATTTTTTCGCATACCCAAGAACTGTTGTCTATCAGAGTTCCTCAGCAACATAACGTTCCTCATTTTCAGGCTGTTTGATCCTTTGGGCTTTCTCATTTATTTCACTATGAAAGCCGAATGTTTGCTCCAATAAATTTGGAAGTTTGGATTACCTTAGGATCACGTTTGCCTGAAAAGCTGCAAGACAGGTTTGTATATTGTGTCACGGGCCCGGAACTTTTGAAACAGTAGATGGTTCCTTGCAACTACACTAGTGAGATTCATCGGACAGACACATCTAAATTTCAGGCCTTGGTGATGCTTTGCAGTCTGTTTTTGGAGTTTGTGTATACCTATAGGTGAAAAAAGCATAATGGCACTTGGGGTGCTTTCCTAGTCATGGCTCGGGCAAGGGAGCCCCTTGAAGAGGATCAATTTGCCACGACTGGAATTACTGGGAGCCCCACTCTGAGCAAGACTGGTGGTGTATGTGCGACAGCTATTGAAGTTGCTAGAGGATGAGCCCTGTAATTCTTGGACAGATTAAGCCGAAGTTTTGGCCAGCATTCAACATGATCCTTATAGGTGGAAGCCCTTTGTTGGCAATATGGTTGCAGAGAGTTAGGATCTTATCAGTCCAGTACAGTGGCATCATTGTCCTGGCAAAAAGAATTCTGCAGACGTGGTCACTTGTGACATTTCAGGAGAACTGTTGAGTTATCAGTTTTTGGCTCAAGAGTCCTCCCTTTCTGACAAACAGTGCTGACTGACTGTGATGTTATACAAAATGCAGCAAATTTGGCTGACAGCGAAAAAGAAGGAGATGAGCAAGCAGTTTCTAACGTGGTTTGTTTGGAAAAATGTAAAACGTCATGTGAAATCCAACGTACACTGATAAAAGTGGATAGATGAAACGCAGTCTTCAGTGGTTGAACAAGCTGAATCTGACTTGAATTTGCATAACATTGATCGTGAACACAGGAGCAGTTTGACTGAAAGCATTCAGATTATTACTTATTATCCAAAGTCAAAAAGGACTAGGGCAAGATTGATCAAAATACAATAAATGCAGTTATGTATAGTAATGCCGGAGCAACCACAATTTGTGCCATGTCAGTCAGCAGGAAAAAGTGTAGGTCTTTCAGCAACATGTGCTGTACACCATTAGCATTACCTCTAAGTCTTTATTTCTTGGCTTGTGTTCATCAGCTGTCTCTGTTGCCAGCAAAAACAATGAGAATAAAAACAAAAATACCAAAGGCACACAGCTATGGTTCAACTTATAACAGCGAAACTTAGTTCATTCAGACTGATGATAAATAAAGAAGTGGCTTACTCAACTATCACAGACGAATAATGCCGTTGTTTACAGGCTGATGTTGATGACTATAACAGTTTGGCCTTCAGCAAAAAAAAAAAAAAAAAAAAAAAAAAAAAAAAAGTAGGAGCGGCTTTTTCTGAATCACAAGATACCGAGCACATAAAACAAATTGCCTGAAAGAAAGGAAACAAAACATTAAACTCTGCTCTAAAATTCTCACCATAACAACATGAAAGGGCGTTTAAAAATAACGTATGATTCCAAGTGAAAAACAAAGAACAACAACAACAACAACATAAAACAAACAAACAAACAACACAACAACAACAACAAAACCCCCTTAAGTCACGATTCTGTCTAACAATTATTGTTTGATTTGTTTTGAGTCAGAAAAGAAACTCATGGCAAGTTATATGAAAGCATTGATGAAGCTCTATCATCAGTTTTCAGTGAGACTGACGTGCAGGTTATCGATCCTACAAACGTACAGTCAAGCGTTAAACACATGCCATTTCTTAATTTCCAGGTACATTCACCATAAACCCTCCGCTTTAAATGATGTTAGCCGTCTATATTGATTACACACACCATAAACGAAGAGCAGCTGCAAGTGTGGGTCTCTGCAAAATGGTAAGCCATCTTTTTGTGCTAGAGACTTCATGATAATTGGGCAGACAATGTGTTGAAACCGTTTGACAAGGCTTCTGTAGCAGCATAAAATGAAAGGATCTGGGTGGTCAGGAGGAGGGGTATTGGATATTAAACTTAAACAAACCAAGTTCAGTCCTATCGTAGGAAAGTCTTACTTTCCTTTACCAAGAGCCCTAGTTTTTAAAAAAGAGCAGTTTTAAACACACAAAACGAAGACGAGAAATGTTTTATGTGGTGTGTTCTGGCAAAGCTGCATTACTTTGCAAGGAATGTAGAGAAAATAACAAACTATAAATCTGTAAAAAAAAATAAAATCGCCTTTAATGGGATTACATTTCCAGTCAGTCTTGACAAAAATGATCGGTTTGAATAACGAAACAAAGCAATCGCTGTAAATGCATATGATTGGTCTGAAGAAACCGACCTTTTTCCGCTAATAGTTTCCAAGAACTCTCCAGCACGTGACCCAGAAAAAAAAAACATGTGGACTCACACTTTGTAAAAGATGGAACAAAACAAAATCATACATTAACGCACACGATAAGTAGACTGTTAAAATACACTACCAAAGATCATGGAAAACAAGGATTCTGTAAAAGATATTTAGTAGGGTTACCATCCATAGAAGCTGCAAATCAACACAGAGAATATTGCAAGTGCTCTGTTGACTAAAAAACAACATTTTTAACTTCAGAGCCAGGGGGCAAAGTTCCCTCTAAAAACTGGAAAAGACTTCAGATGAGTCCACATGTAGTTTATGCTGACTTCGAATCTATTATTGTTTCATATCAAGGACCAGTCCCAAACAGACTCCCTGAACAGGTTTTAGGAAGAATCATGTCTGCTGTTATGTTCTCGTCGTTGTTAGGTCTGACGGAACCCATTCAAAACCAGAATTTATAGAGGACCAGATGAAGAAAACGTTTCTTAGAAAGTATGGAAATGGAGCGTAGTAACTTATCTAATGAACTCATTTATCTGAAATCATTATGACACCAGAACATGAAGAATAGTATGAGCCATCTACAACTTGCTCGATTTGTGGTGGTGGTGATTTTCCAACAGGAGGCAATCCCAATACTCGAGATCATGATCACATTAGTGGAAAATACAGAGAGGGGCAGCACACAGTAAGTATAATTTACAAACTAAAGTTTGATCCGAAGAACTGGAAATTCCCATCTTTTTCCATAACTTACGTAGTTACGGTGGTCGTCTTATACTGCAATCAATTACTGATGACTTTAATAAGGTCTAACTTGTTGCCCAGTCTTCAGGAAAAAAGATGTTATTCTCACTAGACTTTTTGCCTTTCTTTTGATTCAATGCATACGGCATCATCATTAGAGTCCTTAGCACAATCATTAACCAGTTGTCCCGTAACAGAGAAAAAGTATTTTGATTCTATACTTGTTAAGAAGGGTGTTTATCCTTATGAATGCAATAAACACTAAACAAGTAGGGTAATATTTGCTCCCATCAGAAAACCTAACACAGAGTAACTTGTATTCAAGACTGGCACAGCCTTTTAAACTTGAATAAAGTCAGACAAATACAAAGACGAACAATCTAATAGTGGGTAATAAACAAGCTCAGGCCAACAAATCAACTGTCTTCATAGTAATGACTTGACAAAGCTTTTGACTAAAGGGGGGGGGGGGGGGGGAGAGGTTGAAGATGGAGAGAAACTGGGAACTTGAAATTAAGAAATATATTCTAGATATGAAAACTCTTCACTAGCTGCATAAGAAAACCATCACAATCCCTTCTGAAAGCATATCTATTTGTATTGCCTGCCCCGAGGCCTTTCGTCCCCTGGATCGGAACTCATCAGGGAGACACAGCTGGTTGTGTCTGCGCTCCTGACGTCAAATAAAGACACACCACAGTCCATAATACCATGGTGTTCTCACCACCAAGGATGCAAAAACGAATCCCATAGCACCCCCAAAAGCAGCCAGTGAAGGGCAGTAAAGAAACCAAACGAAAGTGTGGGAAGGAAAAAAGATGCTGATAAACTAAAGACATTATGCAAACAGTATAAATTGTAGGGAACAGTCTTTGAGCCTATGCTTGAAGATCTACCCAAGGATACAAGGGAGGTCAACAGACAAACACAAAGACGGACAGAAACAAATACAAATAACCTCGATTTCATCGAAACGAAATTGGAAATGAAATGAGACAGGAAACAGTAAACAATAAACAGCAAGCAAGTAGGGTAACTTATGCTCCCATAAGAAAACTAACACAGAGTAACTTTTATTCAAGACTGGCACAGCCTTTTAAACTTGAACAAAGTCAGACAAATACAAAGACGAACAATCTAAGAGTGGAGGAAAACAAGCGCAGGCCACCAAATCAACGGTCTTCATAGTAATGACTTGAGAAAACTTTGGACTTAAGGGCGGGTGTGTGTGTGTGTGTGTGTGTGTGTGTGTGTGTGTGTTGAAGATGGAGAAACTGGGAACATGAAATTAAGAAAATATATTCTAGATATGAAAACTCTTTACTAGCTGCATAAGGGAACCATCACAATCCCTTTTGAAGGCAGATCTATTTGTATTGCCTGTTCCAAGGCCTTTTGTTCTCTGGATCGGAACTCATCAGGGAGACACAGCTGGTTGTGTCTGTGCTCCTGGCTTCAAATAGAGACAAACAACAGTCCATAATAGCGTTACGTTCTCACCACAAGGGGTGCAAAAACGAATCCAATAGCACCCCCAAAATTAGCCAGTGAAGGGTAGTAAATGAAACCAAACGAAAGTGTGGGGAGGAAAAAAGTTGCTGAAAAACTAAAGACATTATGCAAACTGTATAAAATGTAGGGGACAATCTTTGAGCCTACACTTGAAGATCTACCCAAGGATACAAGAGAGATCAAAAGATAAACACAAAGACGGACAGACACAAATACAAATAACTTCAATTTAATCGAAACGAAATTGGAAATGAAATGAGGCAGGAAACAGTAAACAATAACAGAAAACAAGTAGGGTAACTTTTGCTCCCATAAGAAAACCTAACAGAGTAATTTTTATTCAAGACTGGCACAGCCTTTTAAGCTTGAATAAAGTCAGACAAATGCAAAGACGATCAATCTAATAGTGGGCGAAAAACAAGCTCAGGCCAACAAATCAACGGTCTTCATAGTAATGACTTGACAAAGATTTGAACTTAAGATATGTTCTACAGAAAGACGTACACAGGAATTTTTTCACACAAATCAAAACCACATGTGTCCATGTTTGTTATGAACGTCCAATCAGGCATATGTGAAACAGAATACTCTCACTGAACGTCTTTAAATGAGGTAAAATTGTCAAAGGTTGCATGTCGCCAAAGAGGGTTAGTTTGTTTCAAATACATCTATGATGCTCTGACAAACTACCTAAAGGTGTCTTTTGCTTCAAATAAGCTTTGGTGGCTTGTAGTTTTCTCAAGTAAATTTGATGTTGACATTCAGATTGACACAGAAGCACACAATTTATTTTTAACCAATGTCGTCAAAACATCGTAATCTACGTTATTAAATGGCAATGGGTTTAAAAAGACTTAAAAGAAATCTTTAAATCAGACCCTAGCACTTGTTATAAATCCAAAACGAAGCAAAAATCACACATTAAAAACTTCCAATATACTTAAGCAAAATTTGACATCATCAGGATTTTTCTTAATTTTTCAAAGTTGGCAATAAACATGTAACCTACTGACTTCGTTTCTACCGAACTGGCTCATGTTACCTGTCTGAAGAAAATGTATGAGAAACATAAGCCTAAGGGAAGATAATTACACTTAAACTTGTAGGGAAACTCCTTCCAGTTTTTCGTCAGACTTGACAAAATACTGGGACATAAATCTACGTTAGGTAAACAACGTTACTGCAAAAGGTTACTTGTTTGTTCCGCGTCAAGTTTTTATTTTTTGCGTTACCCACGCTATTAAAGCATCATAATCACTTCCCTAGTTTCGCCATTTGCATTCCGGATTTGGATGTGAAACAGTGGAGCCATGAATACTTGATTAATATGCTGGTAAAGTGAGCTTGGTTTCCAAGTTCAAAACAGAGGCGGGTACCTTCGTAGTAATTATGATTGTTGAATACATTGTTAGAGCATGAAAACAGTTTAACACAAAATCTGGGTGTGAAGTGTCTTAGGTAGTTTTTGTTTGTTTGTTTGTTTTGTTTTGTTTTTTGTTTTAATGCACAATGTAGCAATGTCAGTTGTAACATAGCTTACATACCTTCATTAGACTTGGCTGTTTCTTGACAGTGTCTTGTTGCAAAAGCCATGTCAGAAAGCCAGCAAGTATAATGTTTTCTGAATCTATGAAAAAAAAAACCGCCATGACCTTTGTTGCCTCAATGTCCACGTGTACAGCTTAACAGCTGCACTATGGTGGAAGAAAGTGATGGTAACGGAGATTACATTCCTTGGGAAGCCATACCATTAAATCTTTTTTCTACAGTGAAAGAATAGAAAGTTGGAACTTTAGACACTAGAACAGGCAAAACAAGTATTATGAAATAAAAAACAGTGAGTTCAGGATGAGATATTAAAGCAAAAAGAAAGCGAATGTATGAGGGTTAATTGATAACGTAGATTACAAGAAATGAAAACGTAGCTTACAAAACTAAATTTGTGACTTATGGTACTCCAACGGGAGTAATTATACAATCAGAATGGAGAGAAAATTTCTCTAAATTTCTGTTTGTCTGTGTGTCTGTCTGTTTATCTGTCATTCTGTCTGTGTATATGAAAATGCGCATGCACATTGAAAGCAAAAAATTGGGTGTATCTCGTATAATACTAAACAAATATGGAAGCGGTTTCAGACGAGATGGGCCACAATGCTGGAAGTGTGCTCACCTTTCTGAAGTGTCTTTTCCCTGTGATCCAGAAAGAAGTTCCTGACCTTGAGTTCATTCACTATTGGACAGCCAGCCCAACTTCCCAGTGCAGGAACAGATTTATGTTCTACGTCATTTCTGATCATGCAAACTTATTTGGCATCAAGGCATGTTGAACTTCTTCGAAAGCGGCCATGGAAAAGGGCCCTGTGATGGCCTTGGTGGGGTGGCAAAGAGGATGGCCGACCTAACATCCCATCAAAGCAGGACAATCCAGGATGCTGAAGACTTCTTCAAATGCGGAAAGGAGACCTCAAAAACGGTTCACTACATCTTTGTGAGGAAGATGCGAGCAGAGAAAAACAGATCTTGGAAACCTTGACCAAAGACACAGTCCCATGCAAAGGGACTATGAAAGTACCCTCTGTTTACAAAGTAGAGAGAAACGTCATCATGACCAGAACAGCCTCTTGCTATTGTCACCATTGTCTGACAGGGGGTCTCAGTCAATGTCAGTGGACTCAATGCACCATATGGAAGAAAATATCCAAGCTCAGTCAATCAAAACATCCATCGACTGCAATAGACTCACTAGACCATACTTTGAGTGCCACATTGTGATTCTACAGACTGTCGACCTCAACTGTGGAGGAACATCGACTAAAGCCAAAAGGCCCAGCGCTACCCGATTCCGAAATCCTAGACGTTCATTCTGACAAAGGTGACTTTGTTGCAGCAGTGTATCAGAAGCAGTGGTACGTCGGGAAAGTCAAGGACATTGATGAGGAAGAAGGAGAGTGCTATTTTGAGTTCATAGAAAAGAGCAAGAAAGTTGAGAACTCCTACAAGTGGCCACGTCACCAAGATGAATTGTGGGTGTCCTTTGATGACATCATCTGCATTACAAGAACCACAACAACAGGTCAATTTGGGCAGCCCATTTCAGCTTCAGGAAGATCAGCGTCTGATCAGGGATTTGTTTTGAAAAAAGTGGAGTGGCTTGGCTATTTCCCATCATTTGGATGGCTAGGATTAAGCAGCATCTTGCAGTCACATTTTTCTTTGTCTGTGTCTAATACATTCTGAATCACCACTTAAGAGAGAGTTTCCTTAATATGTGTTACCATAAAAGACATTTTTTTTTTTACATTGAAGTGTTTGAGTTCTTTTACAAACAGGAAAGTAACAGAGACTGACCAGGAGTAATCTATGTGATCAGAAGTAATCTACGTTTCCTTTGTTGAACTCATCAGCTATGAAGCTGAAAAATAATACTTAGATTCATAATCTTTCATTTTGTTTCGCTTCATTCCAGTAGGTTTGGTCTTTTGGACGTTTCTGCCAAAGTATGAAAACTGTAATCTGCGTTACAGAACTTTTAATCTGCGTTATAATTTTTTCATTTTTTTTTTTTTTTTTGGGGGGGGGGGGGGGGGAGAAACCGGGAACATGAAATTAAGAAAATATATTCTAGATATGAAACTCTTCACTAACTGCATAAGGGAACTATTGCAATCCCTTTTGAAGGCACATCTATTTGCAATGCCTGCTCCGAGGCCTTTCATCCGCTTGATCGGAACCCATCATCAGGGGGACACGGCTGGTTGTGTCTGCACTCCTGTCATCAAATAGAGACACAGCACAGTCCATAATACCGTGGTGTTCTCACTACCAAGGGTGCAAAAACGAATCCAATAGCACCCCCAAAATTAGCCAGTGAAGGGTAGTAAATGAAACCAAACGAAAGTGTGGGGAGGAAAAAGGTTTCTGAAAAACTAAAGACATTATGCAAACAGTATAAAATGTAGGGGACAATCTATGAGCCTACGCTTGAAGATATATCCAAGGATGCAAGGGAGATCAGAAGACAAACACAAAGACGGACATAAACAAATACAGATAACCTCGATTAAATCGAAACAAAATTGGAAATGAAATAAGGCAGGAAACAGTAAACAATAAACAGTAAACAAGTAGGGTAACTTATGCTCCCATAAGAAAACCTAACACAGTGTAACTTTTATTCAAGACTGGCACAGCCTTTCAATCTTGAATAAAGTCAGACAAACACAAAGACGAGCAATCTAATAGTGGGGGAAAAAAACAAAAAAAAAAGTGCAGGCCAACAAATCAACGGTCTTCATAGTAATGACCTGACAAAGAATTGGACTAAAGGGATTGGGGGTGGGGTTGAAGATGGAGAAACTGGGAACATGAAATTAAGAAATATATTCTAGATATAAAAAGACTTCACTAGCTGCATAAGGGAACCATCGCAATTCCTTTTGAAGGCAGATCTATTTGCATTGCCTGCTCTGAAGCCTTTCGTCCGCTGGATCAGAACTCATCAGGGAGACATGGCTGGTTGTGTCTGCACTCCTGGCGTCAAATAGAGACACACCACAGTCCATAACCCGTGGTGTTCTCACCACCACCAAGGGTGCAAAGAAGAATCCAATAGCACCCCCAAAAGCAGCCAGTGAAGGGTAGTAAATGAGATTAAACGAAAGTGGGGGGGGTGGGGGTGGGGTGGGGGGGGCATGTTGCTGAAAAACTTAATGCAAAGAGTATAAATGTAGGGACAATCTTTGAGCCTACACTTGAAGATCTACCCAAGGATGTAAGGGAGATCAAAAGACAAACACAAGACGGACATAAACAAATACAAATAGCCTCGACTTAAAACGAAATTGGAAATGAAATGAGGCAGGAAACAGTAAACAATAAACAGTAAAACAAGTAGGGTAACTTATGCTCCCATAAGAAAACCTAACACAGAGTAACTTTTATTCAAGACTGGCACAGCATTTCAAACTTCAATAGAGTCAGACAAATATAAAGGCGATCAATCTAACAGTGGGCGAAAAAACAAGCGCAGGCCAACAAATCAACGGTCTTCATAGTAATGACTTGACAAAGATTTGGACTTTAGGGGGGCGGGGGATGTGGGGAGGAAAAAATGTTGCTGAAAAACTAAAGACATTATGCAAACAGTATAAATGTAGGGGACAATCTTTGAGCCTACGCTTGAAGATCTACCCAAGAATGCAAGGCAGATCAAAATATCAGAAGATGG
The DNA here is from genome assembly GCA_016801955.1 of Conus betulinus. Taxonomy (NCBI): domain Eukaryota; kingdom Metazoa; phylum Mollusca; class Gastropoda; order Neogastropoda; family Conidae; genus Conus; species Conus betulinus. The sequence continues at coordinate 137,330 of JADBJO010004566.1, forward strand.
AGAAACCGAGAACATGAAATTTTCCCCCACAGTTTCATTGGTTTCATTTACTACCCTTTACTACCCTTCGCTGACTGCTTTTAGGGAGGACAGCGTTTTTTGCACCCTTGGAAGTGACAACACCACGATATTATGGAAATGGTGTGTCTCTATTTGACGCCAGGAGCGCAGACACCCCCCTCCTTAAGTCCAAATCTTTGTCAAGTCATTACTATGAAGACCATTGATTTGTTGGCCTGTGCTTGTTTTTCCCCCACTCTTAGATTGTTCGTCTTTGTATTTGTCTGACTTTTGTTCAAGTTTAAAAAGACTGTGCCAGTCTTGAATAAAAGCTACTCTGTGTTAGGTTTTCATACGGGAGCAAAAGTTACCCTACTTGTTTACTGTTTATTATTACTGTTTCCTGCCTCATTTCATTTCCAATTTCGTTTCGATGAAATCGAGGTTATTTGTAAAGGGAAAAGATGGTAAAAAGAGTACCTGGGGAGAGGATGACTGACGTTTCGTGTCGTAGACACTTCAACAGGGAATGATAGGTTATTTGTATTTGTTTATGTCTGTTTGTGTTTGTCTTTTGATCTCCCTTGCATCCTTGGGTAGATATTCAAGCGTAGGCTCAAAGATTGTCCCTACATTTTATACTGTTTGTGTAATGTCTTTGTTTTTCAGCAACCTTTTTTCCTCCCCACACTTTCCTTTGGTTTCATTAACTACCCTTCAATGGCTGCTTTTGGGGGTGCTATTGGATTCTTTGTTGCACCCTTGGTAGTGAGAACACCACAGTATTATGGACTGTGCTGTGTCTCTATTTGGCGCCAGGAGCACAGACACAACCAGCCGTGTCTCCCTGATGAGTTCCGATCCAGCCGACGAAAGGCTTCGGAGCAGGCAATACAAATAGATCTGTCTTCAAAAAGGGATTGCTATGGTTTTCTTATGCAGCTAGTGAAGAGTTTTCATATCTAGAATATATTTTCTTAATTTCATGTCCCAGTTTCTCCATCATTTTTTTTTTTAACTGTGCAAGATATTTCGTGGAAACAAACCTCGAGTTTGTAAATGAGTCGACATCCTTTTAAGATGCATTTTAAAACACGAGAAAAGATTCTGAAGAAAAAACGACATTTGTCAAAGGGTGACAGCGTGATAATTGGCGTAATGGACAAAAAAGTAATATGGCTTCTAATTGTTTTGAAGTATGCCAGAGACGCCACAAGATTCTTTTTTGTAATTTGCGAGGCACCCCATTGTGTAAGGGACTGTTGGATTTGAATCACGCGAAAAAAATTGTAACTGTAAGGTACCCTAATTGTCATAAGGCACAAATAGCCACGATGATGTGAATTTGTGCTTTGCATCGGCGATGTGAGCATCAAAAAATAAATAAATAAAAATAAAAGAAAAAAAAAAGAGAGAGAGGGATTGTGAAAGTTCCCCTCACACAGCTAGTGAACACTTTCCATATTTATAATATAGATTTTCCTATTCTCTTACCTTCAACCTCTTTTTTTAATTAAAATCTTCGCCAAGTCGCTACTATAATGATGGAAGAATTGTTAATCTGTACTTGTTTTCACCCACTTCCTAATAGTTCAGTACTATATTGTGTGGTCAATCAGTGGGCGATTGCATCTCTTAGGAGATCCAAGTAAAGGTTGTTCTGCACAGTTCTTAGCCGCTCACAATGCTTGGGTGATTGAACAGCAGAGCTGACCACTGAGACTGTTCCAAATCTTTTGATCTCCCTTGCATCCTTAAATGGATCCTCAAGCAAAGGCTCAAAGAGTGTCCCCTACATGTTATACTGTTTGCACAATGATTTTAGTATTTTGGCAACTTTTTTTCCTCTCTTCCTCGCCACACTTTCGTTCTGCTTTATTCTACTATTTTTCGCTGGCTGCTTTGGGAGTGCTGCTGAATTCTTTCTTGAACCTTTGGTGGTGAGAACACCACCGAATTACGGACTGTGGTCTGTCTCTATTTGACGCCAAGAGCACAAATACAATCAGCCGTGTCTCCCTGAGAATTCCAATCTAGCAAATAAAAGACCTAGGAGCAGGTGATACATATAGATCTATCTTTGAAAGAGATTGTGGCGGTTCCCTCATGCAAATAGTATGGATTCTTCATATTATAGTATACATTTTTCCATTGTCTTATCTTTAACATTTTTTTTTTTTAATTAAATCATTACTATATTGATGGTAAAACTGTTAACCTGAATCTTTCCCCCCCACTATTTCATTGTTCAGATATATATATATATATATATATATATATATATATATATATATATATATATATATATGTGTGTGTGTGTGTTTTCCATTTTTGTATTACGAAGTTTGTAAAAATAAAAGCCCAGTGAAAACCAAGAATAAATGAAATTTTTCCGTAAATATCTTGCATACCAGAGGGGATAAATTAAAAATGTATTGTTTGATCTTTGTATTGAATGACTGGAGTCATATTGCGCTCCGTGCAGATGATCACGGCGTCTCTGTGTACATGTGCGAATGCATGCGAGTACGGTCGTGTGACTGTATATAGGTATTACAATTTTTTTTTAAAGTATGAAAAACACAATCACGGTGCAAGAAAAGAGAGAGATACAGACAGACACAAAGATAATGAAGGAATGCTGGAATAAAAACCTTCACCACTACATCCTGTTGAGCGGCCAAGCCCCAACTTCTCCACCGAACGTAGGGACAGTTGGCACATCCGTATAATAGTTTTTCTGTTGGGGATTTCGTTCTGATATGAAAACAATACAAGAAGGGAACACTTACAGAGTAACATGTAATCCAGAAAAGGGAACTCACTCCAAGATGTTCACCGTTCAGTTAAAAAAAAAAAAAAAAAAAAAAAAAATATATATATATATATATATATATATATATATATATATACATATAGCAGGGGATACACATGATGAAAGCTCTGTGGGCATGCAAGCTTAAAAAACACTTCCCCTCTCCCTTTGTGAGATCGATCTGTTGCACCTTCAACTACTACACAGTATAATTCTGCCATAGAAAATAGAATGGGGATGAATATAACTGTCTGGTGACCAGGAGGGTAAACAATGTCTAGCAAAGCATAAGGGTTACATCCTCATGTGCTCAGTCACGCAGTACTGCCAGCACTGCCATTTAGATCCTCCATCCTTGGACCTCCATCGGCAGGGAAAGTGTGCTACAAGAGGAGGATGGACAGAAGATAGGATGCGGCTGAAACACTCAGCAGAAAGAATCAAATGTTGCTTTTCTTTCCTTTTTGCAGCTTTTCATGAATCAATGCAGATGGCAGGAAGATTCATTATAAGTAGACAGAGTATGTTGTGAATCTTTCTTTTGTGAACGTTCGCTATTTTCTGGAAGAATTTGATTCATTTGAAAAAAGAAAATGCAAACGTAATTGAAAAACAATGACAACAAATTTTAAATTCGACCTTTACTGGCCCAATAACTAGTTCCACTTCACACCTGATCGCACAGACAAGAAGTGCTTAGACAGTCTGGGAGAAGTGGGAACTAGTGTGGCCAAAAGCGATTCTGATATGGCTGCGAACAGTTCGTCGTAATTCTGCAATTCAGGTGTGAGCCCGCAAATACTATTCAAATAAGGCGTAAGAGCAGGCCCAGCAGCTCAATTGCTCAGTTCATCTCGATAACGTGTACCAGGCCATACACCAAAAGAAAAAGTAAATGAGCATATTCAGAAATAGCCAAACCCGAGTTAAGACGAAGCGTGCGTGCACGTATGCGTGTGTGCGAGCGTATGTGTGCACGCAAGGTTGTGTGTGTGTGTGTGTGTGTGTGTGTGTGTGTGTGTGTGTGTGTGTTTGAATGTGTGCGTGTGTGTGTGTGTGTGTGTGTGTGTGACATAAGAGAGAGACTCGTGACTCGTGACTTTAATGTGAGGCCATCAGCCTATTCACATGAGTACGCAACAAGAAATAAATCCAATCCAATTTTACATAATTAGAACAAATTTACCATGACCGCAAAAAACATTCTTCCATGACAGTATGTACATGTAGAACTCTACCCCAATTATACACCAATGCTTCCCAGCACCTTCCTCCCCATGAGCGCAACGTCAGTATATATATACCATCATTCCAAAACCCGGGATATGAATGCCGTTGACACCAGCATACAGAACACATGTTTCCCACTTCACTTCCCCCATAGTACTATCACCCACATACACAGTGAAGACCTCTCTACTACACCCGCGTTGTATGATTCTCCAGAAAGCTATTATATTTTAAGCATCTTTTATTTACTTCGTTTACCCATGAGCAAAATTAGCATATCATCCTCTATCATGCTTAAGTAAACCCTGAATCTTGGGTTTGTATAACAATAGCTGCCAAGCTAACCTTTGACACTCAGTGTGTGTTCTTCTGTGGTCATGTCCCGTGTGATGTTGGACTTATGTTGTTTTTTATTCCTTGGATTTAGCAGCCCCATGGATACATTACAATAGTCTTGTTGCTTTCCATGTATCAGGTTGGTACATTCCTTCAGTTATTTTAACTTTAATTGTAGCTTTCCCTATTTCTTTTCAGCCTGTGACCCTGTCATATCTTGTCCTGTGGGTCTTGTTGACACTTGACTCGTACACATGTGCTTAGATTGCCTGTTGACCAGAGGAATCTCTTGATGGTCAGATCCCCAGAATTCAAACTTTAATGCATGTAATAGCTGTCGTTATTCAAAACGTTCAAAACCAAACTCTTATAATATGATTTATGGGCAGCCATTTCTTAGCAGACGATCCAGCCAAGATTCAACAGACAATTCTCATTTCTTTATGTACACCCACTCTCTTTCCACCCTCACTCTCACCGTCTTCCAGTGTCGCCCCGTCTGCCTCCCGCTCCACCCTCTCTCTCTCTCTCTCTCTGTCTAAGCAGAGAGCGAGAGGCAAAGAATAGGCGAGCTCTCGAGAGGGACAGAGGGAGAGTTGGCGCTCGATCACTGTGTGTGTGTGTGTGTGCTGCGGTGTGGGTCGCGACCTCATGCTGATTTGCATGTTGACCTACATCTAAACGAGTTCCTCTACGTGCCTTGCTGTTTGCTCTGCTGAACTGGCCAAGGTCTTGTCCTACTTTTCGTTTCCTGGTTTGTCTTATTTACATACTTCATCACTTCATGTCAATTATTTAACTATGTCTCCCTTTGTATTCATTTCGTAGTTTTACGTGTGTATGTATATACTAATTTTGTTACATGTTTCCTTAAACAATTGAGTTTTCCATTATATGCACATTTTTCCATAATCAATTAACTTAATTAAACCATTCATATTCTTAGAGTACCCCCCCACCCCACCCCACGGTGGCCACATTGTTCATATATATATATATATACACTCAAAGGAAATCATAACACTTAAACGGTAAACAATATCCAGGCCTTGTCCATTGAAAACAATTCACTCGGGTAAAACAATTCACTAAGTAAAAACTGGAGCATACAAAAAGCATGTAAAAAGCCTGGCACACACACACACACACACACACACACACAATTATGTACACCTAAAAACAGAGAAATCAGACATACACTTGATATCTGCCACCCCCGTGAACCCAACGCATTATTCCAAAAGAAAAAGAAAAGCAACGAAATAGAGTTTCGTTATAAAACAGATTAGCTTTGTATACAACCATATGATAAAACAAGAACCTAGGGTTGGGGGGGGGGGGGGGGGGGGGGGGGGGGGGGGGGGGGGGGGGGGGTTTGGGGGGGGGGGGGGGGGGGGGGGGGGGGGGGGGGGGGGGGGGGGGGGGGGGGGGGGGGGGGGGGGAGGGGGGGAGGGGGGGGGAGAGAGAAAGGAAGAGAGAGAGAGAGAGAAAGGAGAGAGAACATATTGACAGATGACTGAGGGACAGAGAGAGGGGGGGGGGGGGGGGGTGGAGGGGGGGGGGGGGGAGAAGGGGGGGGGGGGGGGGGGGGGGGGGTGTGGGGGGGGGGGGAGAATTGGAAACGGGGCAAAAGAGAATTGGAGAGTGACAAGCGAGAGAGAGAGAGAAGAAAGAGAAGAGACAGAGGGAGAGATAGAGAAGGGGGAAAGGGCGTAGGGCAACAGAAAACGGGGAGGGGGGGGGGGAGCAAAAAAAAAAAAAACCCGGGATGGGAGAGAGGGTGGAAGGGGCAAAGGTAGGCATGGAATTTTATGGGATAAAAGAAAAATGGGGGGCGGGGGAAGGAGAGAAAGGGGGCGATAGCAAAGTAGGGGGAGGGGAGCAAAAGGAAAGGCAAGGAAGACACACACACACTGTCTGAAAATAGTTGAGTTTGTGTGTGTGTGTGTGTGTGTGCGTGTGTGTGTGTGTGTGTGTGTGTGTGTGTGTGTGTGTGTTGGACATAATATCGATTTCTGGTCATAGACTTTCCATAATTTTTTTACTGCTTTACCCCTTCATCTCTCTACTATATCCTATTCCTCTTATCCCACAAATTTCAAACCCCCATTCTTCCTTTCTCTCTCTTCTCCTCCCTTTCCCCGCCCCCGCCCCCCCCACCCCCACCCCCATGCCTTTTCTTTTCTTTTGTTCTCTCTCTCCCCCTCCTTTTCTTCCCCTTTCCCCCACCCCCAACTTCCACGCCACTATCATTTCCATACTCCTCTCACCCCCCCTCTCTTTTTTTCTCCCGTTCTCTCTCTCTCTCTCTCTCTCTCTCTCTCTCTCTCTCTCTCTCTCTTCCACCCCCTTCTTCCTTGCCTTTCCTTTTGCTCTTTCCCTCCCCCTACTTTGCTATCGCCCCTTTCCCTCCTTCCCCCGCCCCCCCATTTTTCTTTTTATCCCGTAAAATTTCATGCCTACCTTTGCCCCTTCCACCCTCTCTCTCCATCCCTGTTTTGTTTTTTTGTTTTGCTGCCCCCCCCCCCCCCCCCCCCCCCGTTTTCTGTTGCCCTACACCCCACCCTTTCCCCCTCCTCTCTCTCTCCCTCCTCCTCTCTCCTCTCTCTTTCTCTCTCTCTCTCCCCGCGCTTGTTCACTCTCCAATTCTCTTTTGGCCCCTTTTTTCTTTCCGTCTTTCCCCCCCCCCTTCTCTCTCTCTCTTTCCCCCTCTCTCTCTCTCTCTCTCTGTCCCTCAGTCTATCTGTCAATATGTTCTCTCTCTCTCTCTCTCTCTCTTTCTCTTTCTCTCTCTCCCCCTCTCTCTCTCTCCCCCCCCCCCCCCCCCCAACCCTAGGTCTCTTATTTTATCATATGGTATATACAAAGCTAATCTGTTTTATAACCAAACTCCATTTAAATTCATTTTATTTGAAAATGATTTCGTTGCTTTTCTTTTTCTTTTGGAATAATGCGTTGGGTTCACGGGGTGGCAGATATCTAGTGTATGTCTGATTTCTCTTGTTTTTAGGTGTACATAATTGTGTGTGTGTATATGTGTGTGTGTGTGTGTGTGTGTGTGTGTGTGTGTGTGCCAGGCGTTTTACATGCTTTTTGTATGCTCCAGTTTTTACCTTAGTGAATTGTTTTACCCGAGTGAATTGTTTTCAATGGACAAGGCCTGGATATTGTTTATACCTTTTAGTTTACGATAGCGTTTGTCTGAAGAAGCCCCAAAGCAGGCGAAAATTTATGAAAAATAAAATGTTGGAGTGCAGCCCGTTTAAGTGTTATGATTTCCTTTGAGTGTATGCTTACTATTGTGAGCATTGTCTACTTGAACGGTTTCCTTGGTGGAGCGGTGCCTGATTATGGAAATCTGAATCAATCGAAAACTATATATATATATATATATATATATATATATATATATATATATATATATATCTATATATATATATATATACGGGACTACCTTATCTGCTGGCACTCAGGGAGGATGTCATGTGCTGACGAAGGCAAATAAAGCCGAAAATTTCATTTACAACCACGACAGCTTGTTTGTCCTTGTGTCTTTTTTTCTTTTGGATATATATATATATATATATATATATATATATATATATATATATATATATATATATATATATATATGGGTGTGTTAACTGGTCTCTGCAGTTGCTTCCTCCATGACCCCCACCACCCCCACCACCTTTCCCTCCATTCTCCTTTTTGCTTGGTCATGCATTCTTGATTTATATCCATACAGATTATCATTACACTTATTCCTCTTATTTACGTTAATTGTCTGTACTCTTTGCATAATTATATATCATTAGTTATACATTCAATTCTACTACACTTCTAGATCCAATCAGGCTCAATTCCTCTCAATTAATCTCATCCTCATTTTTTTTTTTTTCCTTTTCTTCCTATATGTCTACACACACACACACACACACACACACACTGTCACAAACAAAAGACGTCATTCGTACTCCGACGAAATTTATCATCTATTTTGACGCACTGCGGATGTGCCGAAATAGTGCATAGCGCCAGAGTATTGAAACATATCATTTCACTTTTAAAATGCATGAGAACTCACATGGTATGTTTTACGTGGCCATGATCTGTCCATTCAAATCATTATGATTCTTATATATATATATATATATATATATATATATATATATATATATATATATATATATATATATATATAAACAAATTGTTTCAGCGCCATATCGGTCAAGGGTGTATGATTTTAAAGAAACAAAAACAACGGTTTGACTATTTTCTGTATGGAGGCTGTGAGTTGCATTCCACTCCGCATATTTTAGCTTACATTCTGTGCCCCTGGTTTGTTTGTGTGTCTGGCACTTTGTATTTTATTATATAGTAGTACCACCCACAACAACCAAGAGGTCATATTTGTATGTATTGTAGCTTGATGCAAGTGGAGACTGGACATCTGATCGGGCGCCGCAGGGTGAGCATTGCAGATCTATATTTCGAACAACTAACTCCAGTTTCTTTCATATTTCAGTGACTTGAACTGCACGATTTGCTCAACGTAAATTAATATAGCTTACTGACTTCATTTTTTCCTTTCTATTCCAGATTGGGAGCTGGACAACAAACCTGATCAATATTAGTGATCGTTTGTTGGTCTTGTGTTGTCAGTCTGTAGTTAAAGTGCAGAACAGATAGGTGAATTTTTTGGTACGAATTGTAAATGTAGTAGTAGAATAGTGAAAATGTACACGGGGCGGACAAGATATTAAATTAGAAGGGGGGAAGAAACTTGCTCAGCAAATTGAACTGGAACTTATGAGTCTGTGTATGTTTTTCTTTCAGGCGTTATGTTTCCTTCTGAGTTCTCCAAGGTTGCTATGTTTCCTATGTTCATATTTCTACACTGACTGTTTTCCCATCTACTTAATCTTCTTCTTTCTTCTTCGACCTCTTCATTTACCGTCACACGACATATTCCTGGACTTCATTGTTTATCGGCTTGAGAAGAAGAAAAATCCAATAACCAGTGGACAGAGATACTAATTAATTATTGGAGAAATTGTATCGTAAAAATATTCGACGTGTGTTATTTTGTTCTTTGTACATCAAAATGAAGATGTGCTTCATCTCACCAAAACAAGGATTTTCGATGCTGCGTTGAACGGTCCAGAAGAATACTCACTGTGGAGAGCTGTGTTTTATTTTTTCAATGCTGCGTTACGAGCTGTAAACACGGACGGTACAGAGCAACATTCTTCAGGGAGCACTGTGTTATC